>CAUYLG010029908.1:0-49211 GCA_963573385.1 Cacajao melanocephalus
TTTTGGCCCTTGTTGCCAATGCTTTTGGTGTTTTGGTCATGAAGTCCTTGCCTATGCCTATGTCCTGAATGGTTTTGCCTAAATTTTCTTCTAGGGTTTTTATGGTGTTAGGTCTTATGTTTAAGTCTTTAATCCATCTGGAGTTAATTTTAGTGTAAGGTGTTAGGAAGGGGTCCAGTTTCTGCTTTCTGCACATGGCTATCCTAATAATTTTAAGGTTTTATACACAGTTTGGTTTTCAAATAAAAATTTAGCAACAGATTTTAAGATGAGAGTTTCGTGGCCTTAAAACATATGGCACAATTAACTACGTAACTATGTCTATTAGTTTTCTCTAGGACTTTGGTTTTGTTTTTGTTGTTGTTTTTCTTTCTCTCTCTCTTTTTTTTTTTTTTTGAGACAGGATCTTGATCTGTCACTCAGGTGCAGTGGCACATTAATGACTCACTGCAGCCCATGGTACCGGGCTTACTTTGTAGGTTTTTTTGTCAGTATATTCTGCCCAACCTGCTTCTAGGCTTCCTAGAATCATAGAAGGCTGGTAAAGACTCAAGAATCAATAAATGATTCATTTTTTATAATAATGTATTCTTTTAAAAAATAATCAAGAAATATACTCCACATTTTTATTAAACCATAATAGTTCTGTTACGTATACTAGTAGCAAGCATAATCATTAAATATTAATTCTATATATACTATATAGCATGACTTTTCTCACTACCAATTTTTCAAAAGTATTATTTGCTTTAACCCTTGCCTTCTCTCATACTCTGTGGTTATTAATACCAGGTAGGTGTTACCATAAAAATAAAGCAATGAGACAAAATATTAATATTATATATTTTTTCAGTGGCTTAGGTGTAGAATGAATCATTTGTCATTTTTTTTACAATGGTTTTGGGGAAGCTCAATGTCCTAAAGAATGATAAAAAATATAAAATACTTGACTGAATAAAAACATATCCACTAATTCTTTATTCTGTAAGTCAATAAGTAGCCATTTATCCATTCAAATTTATTAATTAAAAATTATGACTTTAGTATTACGTATGTGTTAGGCAATATGTTAAAGGATCCACAATGAATAAAAAATGGCACTTTCTCTCATAAAACATACAAATTAGATTTCAAATACAAAACAAGTTAAATAAAGTTTTTAATGTACAGTTAACCAAAAAACAACTATTGCAGGGATCAAAAATGTAAATGCCTAACCGGATAAGGCTTATAAAGAATAAATGGACTTTAGGTATTTAAAAAGTCACAGGGCCTTCTTTGGCTGTCTTTCATTTTCCCATTTGATAGCAATATAGATAGCAAGGGGTATTTTTTTCTCTTGAGGAAAGCAACAGCGCAATGATAAGTAGCCACCCAAACTTGGCTTCATTGTCAGGAAGAAAAGCAAAGGTGGGGGCTGTGGTTTCCTGAGAGCCCATGCCAACAGCTAAAGGGGTCAGATCCAGATGACTAAAAACCCAGAGGAATTTCATCTTAGTGTTGCTAGATATTCCACAGATATTCCCATTATTTTTAAAAAGGATTTAAAATTTCAAATTTTTAGTTAAAAGATCCACATTTCACAATATTTCACAGTGTTGGCTTAGATTCCCTTCCTTTGTTTTTGTTATTTTTGAGATGGTGTCTGGCTCTGTCACGTGGAGTGCAGTGGCACCATCTCAGCTCACTGCAGCCTCAGCCTCCTGGGTTCAAGTGATTCTCCTGCCTCCGCTTCCCAAGTAGCTGGGATTACAGACATGCACTACCACGTAGGGCTAATTTTTGAATTTTCAGTAGAGATGTGGTTTTGCCATGTTGGCCACGCTGGTCTCAAACTCCTAACCTCAAGTGATCCACTCACCTTGGCCTCTCAAAGTGTTGAGATTATAGGCATGAGCCACCGCGCCTGGTCTTAGATTTCAAAACAAACACACAAACCATAAGTTTGCCAAAGGTAACACCTCCGGCAGATCAGGTTAGGTTTGCGATTTCCAACCAGTTTGCAGATGTCCTGTGGCAAATGGGATAGATCTAGCAGATGTTTTAAAATTTTATTTTATAGGTATAGCCCAAAGAAATTTGGCAACTTGCCTGATGTCACCTGATTGAACCAGGCAAGAATGCTAATCAACTAAATCTCTATCCAGACTTATTAAGAAGGCATGAAAAACAATAAGTTGCTTTTTCATCTCATAGTTTAAAAAGCATTTTCATGGATATTTTCTCACTGCCAATTAAATCCCAGTTCCTGATCACGGAGGACTAGGGAAAGAATGACTCCTCATCTTTTATGATTCTTTTGCTTTAGTAGTTCCCCAAGTATGCATTTATTTGAATTGCTTTACTACAGTTTACTTGTCAATTCAAATATATCATTTTCATCATCTCAAATACAACTCTTTTAATTTTCTAATAGTATCACGTTCTCATGTGGCTCAATCATATAATCCATTCTTTACTCACTTAACGCTAGGATCTATCTTTATAGATAGGCCATATGTTGGCCTATAAATATATGTACATATTCTATTTTAATCTCTCTTCCCATTTCTTATTCTACTCTTAATATAATACTTCTTGTGCATGCTTTCTAATTACCCTCATTGTTTTGACATCCCACTCCTATGTACAAATGTACCCCTTGGGTTCTCTATAAACTTGCACTATCCAACCTAGTAGTTGCTAGGCACATGTGCCAATTTAAATTTTAATTAATTCAAATAAAAAAATGAATTCCTCTGTGTGCCAGACACACTTCAAATAATAGCAATATGTGACTAATAGTTACTATATTAGATAGAGTGGATACAGAACACTTTTATGAATAGAAAGGCCTAGTGGACACTGGTAGACTAGTCATCTGTTTTTCCTCACATTCATGATCCTTTTCTTGAAGAATAAATTTTTCAAAAAAAAAACTTTGATTTTGGGATACACAACAGTTGTCTATATTTATGGGGTGCATGTGGTATTGTACAAGAATACAATGTGTAATGATCAAATCTGGGTAAGTTGGATATCTCATTCTTCATTTAGGAAGAATATCATTTCTCCATGTTAGGAATGTTCCAAATCTTCTTTTCTAGCTATTTTGAAATATACAATAAATTATTGTTAACTATAGTCATTCTATTCTGCTACCAGACACTAGATCTTATTTCTTCTAAGTTTCTTTCCTTCCTTCCTTCCTTCCTCCCCTCCTTCCTTCCTTCCTTCCTTCCCTCCTTCCTTCCTTCCCTTTCTTTTCAAGTTTTCATTAGGTTTCATAAAGGTAATTTTATTCAAATATTTATTATTGTGTATATTTATAATAAAATGATAATGATTCTCCATCTTTTCATGTTATATAGAGGTTTAAATTGCAATGGTTTAAATCAGAATACAATTCACCAACAAATAGCAGTACTGGCCCAACAGGAGAACACTAAGTCTTAATATATTTCTTTTATGCGTTTTTTTCCAGGCATATTTATACATTCTTCACTTTATCCATTTGCACAAAAAGTACATTTACCTAAACACTAATAGTGATTTCTTAATTTCTAGAAGCTACTGGCAATTTTAATCATTGAAAGGAGAAACAAGCATAATATTACCTCTGCTAATAACAGTCTGATTTTGGATGACTATGTAAGGCAGTAAATATATGAGATTAACCTGTAAACAGAAGGCTATAACATTTGAACCTAATGAAAATGAGTGAAAAAATTATCGCCCATGATGCTCAGTTAATCAGTGACAGCAGAGGCTATGAACTTTTCATGAACCTTACAATGCAGGATTAAGGCTTATTCACAGTACTCAAGTCTCTTTGAGATTCAGTAAGCTGCTTCTAAATAGACCTCACTGTTAACCAGCTCTAAAATGACTCACTCATAAAACATAACTTCCTGTAGCCTGCTTTTAAAAAAAAAAAAAGACATTGTATTTAACAAACAAATCTCTTCTTAGCAAAAATGAAGTATAATTTCACACACTGGCAAAAGAATTTGAAACACTGATATTCTTTTCTTAACAAATAAAGTTTCTGGCCAAGTGTGCTCATTTACACCTGTAATCCCAGCACTGTGGGAGGCCAAAGCAGGAAGAATTGCTTGAGGTCATGGTATTGATTAGCCTGGGCAACATAGCAAGACCTTGTCTCTACAGCAATTTAAAAATTAGCTGGGCATCGTGGTGCATGCCTGTAGTCCCAGCTACTTGGTAGGCTGAGGCAGAAGGATAACTTGAGGCCAGAAGTTTGAGGCTGCAGTGAGCTATGGTCATTGTACTCCAGTCTCAGTGACAAAGCAAGATCTCGACTCAAAAAAAAAAAAAGTTTTAAAAATCACACTCTTTCAAAAGATGTATTTAAAAACAATCTCTAGTTCTTTTAGGCTTTTACCCTTACCCTTACTGCTTTTACTCTTCAATAATTCTCTCAATAATAAACTTAAAAATTAAAAATGAGGAGAAAATACTACAGAACAATAAGCAGTCATGGCTCAGAGAATAAAACATGGACTATGAAATTAGAGTATAGCAGACTGTATGATTTCAGAGACTCCAAGTCTTACCTCAATAGGTTTTATGAAATTGAATTCTACATCCATTCATTGATTATAATGAGTGCACAAAAGTCAAGTGAAACCACATGTAAGTGACCATAGAATGGCCGGTGAAGCATCTGGAACTTTATTGGGTATTGAGTAGCTTAGAGTATGCCCTTATTTCACTACACAACTCCTGTGTACAAGTCACAGATGAATGCGATCTATTCACAGTAAAAGGATCTATTTCATCAACTATGTGCATGGCAAAAGTGCAAGCTTTCTCTTAATAGCCATTACTTACTGTAGAGTAAAGAGAAGAAGTGCTGGACACCAGTGACAATGAAGAGCCATGAACTGGAGAAAACAAAGAGAACAACAGAGTTAAAATAGTGAGGTCTATGCATAAACCACAGCCTTTACAGAAATAATAAAGAACAGGTGGCTAGGGAAATTAAATAACAACTAACTATAAGATTCTGAGAATCAGCCTGCTATAATTTTTTGGCAATCAAGACATTGAGACATGGAAGAGCCCCATCCATATTCCCTAAAGTATCTCAGTTGCCAAGTCATTAGAGAGAAATCAACAAGCATGAGCCCTACCAGTCTGTTTTGTACATACTGAAAGCTACTATAAATCCCCATAGAATAAATAGAATAACATGGAAACCTAAACTAAAGTTGCCATAAACTTTTAAACCTTAAAAAAGTATGTATTTTATTTCTTTCATTTGTATACAACAAAGGTCCATTTTAGATTTTTTTTATCTATATAATTTCAGGGAAATAAGTACTTCTATCTAATGTGTTATTACAACATTATCTGTTATATGTTGATCATACTCTCATAAATGTGGAATTATTGTTCTTTTGTAATTTCAGTAACAGAAAAATACTTTTATTTCAGGTGATGTCTCAGAGAAATTGAGAATGGAAATTTCACACTGGCTTTTATCTATTTCAAAATACCATTGTAAACATTTGACATTCTGCTTTATACTTCTGTACTTCCAAAGTGCTAAATCCAAAAGGTAGATAAAATGGCGCTTAATTATATTTGCAGAAAAGTTCATCCTCTTTTTACTATGGAGGAATATGATTATTTCTGTTCATTGTGCATTAAATAAATATTAGTTGAGCACAAGCAATACGGCAACATGTGGCTAGATCCTAGAACCACAAAAATAAATAAGATACAATCCCAAAAGCTCAAAAAGAAGGAAAGATATATAATTTAAAAGATATTTACAATAGAGTACTATGAGTGCTACTGAGATCAGTGTGGTGTGTACTAGAAGGGCGTATGAGAGGTGCTTAAAATCCAATCAGGAGAGGGCTGGAATAGCTGCACTAGGGTGGTGGTAACATGGATGAAAACAAGGGCATGGAATTGAAAGATACCAAAAAGAACCATTTTAAAACAGATTTGGTCAAAAGAGGAATAAACAACAACCTGTTTTCTAACTTGGGCAAGTTACCCACTCCACCGTTCTATGTGATATACAAAATGTGCAAAATGTCAGTATTTGAGTCAATAATGAAAAAAAAATTTCAATCTCTACTAATACCTTCGTAAACTAAAGTGTTACCCTGATGTGCCAGAAGAAAGGTGAACAATTAATCAGGTGATCTCATTTTCATTCTTTTTAATTATGACCTTAGAACATGTGGCTCAATCTCTTCATCTGTCAGTGTGAAGATTAGGTAGGATATCAATAAAGTTCCTTCAATCTAGTTCAGTAAGTCTTGAGTCTAGATCACAGTTTAAGAACTAGAATAGTTCAGTATTCAATGCATGAACACAAAAAATCCATCTTGCCCCCTTAGGCTAGCATTCAGAAATTCAAATTATTTAATCCTCATACATTAAAGGCCACAATTTCCAAGTATATAAAAATCACTTTATTTGTAAATGCCACACTCTAGAAAGCCATCCGTATGCTTAGTAAATTATTTTTAAAGTATTATAAGAAGCCTATCAGCTGGGCATGGTGTCTCATGCCTGTAATCTCAGCACTTTGGGAGGGGGTGAGGCGGGTAGATCACCTAAGGTCAGGCGTTCGAGACCAGCCTGGCCAACATGGCAAAACCTCATCTCTACTAAAAATACAAAATTAGCTGGGCATGGTGGTGTATGCCTGCAGTCCCAGCTATTTGGGAGACTGAGATAGGAGAATCGCTTGAACCCAGGAGGAGGAGTTTGCAGTGAGTCAAGATAGCGCCACTGCACTCCAGCCTGGGTAAGAAGAGCAAAACTCTGTCTCAGAAAAAAAAAAAAAAAAAAAAAAAATAGAAGTCTATCTGTGAAGAGAGCAATAGAATCATTCCAGAAAGCAGTGTCCTTACATTTGAGAATAGTTACATTTTGTCTATCTATATGGCAGTAATCAGTGGGCTCACTGGATATAATTCACTGTCTGTCACAGTGAAATTAGTGGTTTGGTTAACATTGCAAAAGGCAGTGACAACTCTTCTTTACTGATTTAGTGCCAGCATATTAAATCTATAATGGTGACCTGAAAAACATGAGTCAATTTTCATAGCTGCCTAAACCTTCAGTTAGAAAATACTTTAAGAAGGTAGGAAGATAAAAGAGAATGGTACAGAATTGTTCTTTATTCTCATATTTCTTCCTTGTGACAAACCTATGAAGTTACAGATCTAGAACCTAGGCTAATAGAGTTAATAAACCTGCCTAAGTTTATATGGCAAATAAATGGATGGCTAAAGGCTTAAACTCTGGTATGTCTCAAGATTTGGAGTCCTTTCTTTTATACATAATTATTTAAGGTTAATAATTTCATCCTAATCAGTTTGAATTTTCATGCCTAGTTTTATTTTATCCTTAGCTGACATTCTTTATAATATGTGTGCCATAATTTTTCTTTATGGATACTTTAAAAAATTCATTAAATCAAAGAAAAAGGTCTCTCAAATTATTGTGAAATTTGACATTTGAGCTTCTATAGTTATATATATATATACATATATATATATATATACATACATATATATATATATATATATATATATATATATATACATTTGAGCATCAACTCAGCTTCCTGAAGTTTTCAAGCTGATTTATTTAGAGTATTCACATAGAACTATATAACTAAAAAGATATTCATTACGTTAGGTGGGAATTTTATTGCCATTGGATGAAGAAATAATGACTTATAAAGCAACAAAGTAGGTATAATGAATTCTAAAATGATATGATAAAAAACTAGCACCAGAAGGAATTTCTGGGAATTAAAGTCAGCAACATGTGGTATTTTCATAAAATAACATTTCTGGTTTGTGTATCTTTATGGGTCTTTAAGCAAAATGTCAAACAAAACATTTGCTCTGATATTTGATGCACCTGGGAAAATAGTTTCTATGTATATTTCTATTTTGGAAAAGTAGATTTAGTCTAAACTCTTCTATAGCCAAGTATTAATCTAAACAAATTCTGGCATATTTCTAAATGCATAAAGAAATAGAAGGTAATACAGAATAAAACTTCTTCAAGCTTCCAGTTTCCCAAATGATAATTATACTAATTTATTTTCCTCTTCAGGAATCTTTGTGATGTGAGTGACACAATGGTTTTCCTCTCAGGGTTTAAATAAAGTGACTTCATCTTCATTTCCCCCTGATGCTTACCTTCTTCCATGCTGTCTCTGAAAGAGCCTGAATGACTGATGGCACGAGGCCTTTCCTCCAAGGAAGTGGCACTCCCACAAAGCTGGGAGTCATCATAGAGATCGAAGGAAGAGTCTTGGGCTGGGATGCTGTTTGAGCGCATCATGCTGGGCCCAGGAAGGTTAAACTGAGACAAATTTGTTGGGCTCACTGAAAAACAAAGCACATAAAGCCTATAACTGTGAAGCTTGAAAGATGAAAATAGCAGGCTGATAGAAAGTAAGAATGTGATCCCAATTCTTATGAAAACATGAATGTATAGTGAGTCTCTACTTAAGGTAAGAGTGTGCCTCTGAAATGTTCAGTAACACATCTCTTTGAGTCCCTCTTTTCCTCTGGCACTTTCATGGCAAGCCTTATGTCAATTTCTAAAGCAACAGTAAACAAAACAAACATCACCTGTACTGCTCTGGCTAGAAATCTAATGACATGGTATTTTCTGCCTGTTATAAAGAAAAGATGGTCTTTCTAGAGTTTTTTGGTTTTCTCTTAAAAAATAATCATCACTTTAATGGAAAAAGCAAACTAAAAAAGAAAGCAAAATACAAAAAAATCTAAATTTCCTAAGAAGGGCCTTTAAATACTTCCAGGAAAATACTCTCAGTCACTTTAAGCTCTTAATTGATGTAAGTTCATGATTAGGACCATCATTATTATCAAAGTTATGCCATAAGAAGATAGAGTGTAATAAAGATTTTTATAACTAAACACAATGTAATGTACATGGTATCTGTAGTCCACCATAAAGTTAATCACATGAAATGATTTTCTACTGTGTTTAAAATGAGCATATCACAATGAGATGGTCAAAAGTGACAAACATATTTCCAAAGAAGTATCTTAAGTCTGTAATTTTCAAGAAAAATTCATTTTCTTATTGCTTATTCCCAAATAGTCCTAAAGAAATCCATCTTTTTTGGGTCATCTGGTAGTCATCAATTTAAGAAAAGATTTGGTTGGTTGTATGTACACCTGCATTAGAAAACAATACAGTTGTGAAATATGGAATAAAAGCAAAGAAGAAAAATTGAGAAAGATGTTCTAAATGCTCACATTTAAGAAAAGCAAGTTTGTTACTCATATATGAGAAGGGACACAGGAGCCTCTTAAGATATAAAGGGAACTACTGAATATTTTCAAAACCTTAGGGAATCTGTCAGTGGCTTACAGTTGGTCTGACATCACTTCAAAATTTGCTAAGTTTTTTTTTCTTTGACACAGGCACTAAACTTCTTAATAAAAGTACTGGCTCTTGAAACATTGTAAACAGAAAAAGTATACCCAGAGGTAACTGGAAAGAAGTATCTTGTATTTGCAAGGTATTGTGCTTGATAATTCTGGTGTTAACGGAATTAACACAGAGAACAACCCTCTGATAGAGCCAGTTATTGACTGGAGTAAAAGGAAGCATAGGACGAAGAATCACACATTTAAAATGTAATGGAAAAGGAAGAACATATAAATCTGCAAAGTGCACAACCTATTGGAAAAAAAGAAGAAGGATGGAAAGAAGAAAACAGTAAAAATGGAGAGGGAGAGGATCTGCCTATCTTTCAAACACATTCCTTCAACCTGAAATGACCATTAGTATGTCTCGGTCTGATTAGTAATAACACCTGGTAGGTACACTGTAGGACATTCAAGACTTAAAATGTTTGTGTTTAAGGTGGCAAGATTGGGGTAAGTCACCATATTCTTGGTTCACAGTATGAATTTACTCTTGTTTAAATGAAGTATTCAACACATTTGTAAGTGCATCATTTTAATATACATATCCCGAAGGTTAGAAGGATATTTCATTCACTTTTCGGCTTTGCAAAATTCTTACCAAAATGATTGCAAGGATTCCAAGTGAAGTGTCCTTCTACAATTTCAATACGTAATACTTAGCTCTATCAAGATGAAACACTAATGAGGATTAGTATAGATTTTAAAGGGAATAGTTTGCATGTACAAACACTTCTGATAACTTCTCCATAGGAAATGACACCCAACTGTTTAAGAGTGTTCAATTAAGTTAATAACTATGACAGATCTGCTTTTAGATGTTGTAGTTGAATAGAAGGAAAAATATGACACAGTCCCTGATTTCAAGGGTAGTCAGTAGGAAAGATGTCTGAAAAAGGAGAAAAGTTAATATGTAAAAGCTATACCATAGAAGACAAATGTAACATAGACAAAAATAATTTTTCGAATGAAACACAAATTGGTAAAGAGCTTCCAGTGATAGTTTTGCTTTCCATCTGCTCTGAGCAAATAACCCAATAACTATGCTTTACTTTTTTATGAATAAGAAATGGAAGAATAAAAGGCCTCTAAGATCCATTCAAAGCCAGGAGACATACAAGAATTTCTAAATAGAAGAGAAACAGATGTGGCAATCTATCAGGAAAAAGAGGGCTACTAACCTTGTCTTAAATTACATTTGCATAGTCAAGTTACTATCTTAGCCAAACCACTAATCTTTTATTAAGATTATATATTTATTTGTAGTAACCTGAGGAAAACAGGATCTGATATAAATATGGACTGGTTTTTTTTTTGCTTTTTTTTTTTTTTTTTTTTGAGACAGAGTCTCGCTCTGTCACCAGGCACCAGCTGGAGTACAGTGGCCTGATCTTGGCTCACTGCAACCTCCGCCTCCCGGGTTCAAGCAATTCCCCTGCCTCAGCCTCCTGAGTAGCTAGGACTACAGGTGCGCGCCACCATGCCTAGCTAAATTTTTGTATATTTAGTAGAGACGGGGTTTCACCATGTTGGCCAGGATGGTCTCGATCTCTTGACCTCGTAATCTGCCTTCCTTGGCCTCCCAAAGTGCTGGGATTACAGGCATGATGAGCCACTGCGCCCGGCCCCGGACTGGGTTTTTATAATACTATGAAATACTATTATTTTGAGACAGGGTCTCACTCTCTCTTCCAGGCTGAAGTATGCAGTGCCATGATCATAGCTCACCATAGCCTCTAACTCCTGGGCAAGGGATCCTCTTGCCCCAGCTTCCTGAGTGATGCTGATATTACAGGCATGATCCAATGCGTGTGGCTGGACTGGGCTTTTAAATACTCCCAAGTCACTCTCTCAACTTTGCAACTACAGCTAGACATTAACTAGTGATTTCATGATATTGTTTTAGATAAGAAGAGCTGTCATATGCAGTCTAACTTTTACTTTGTAGAATCTAAATATATATATAACTAGGAACAATAGCTGAAGATTCAGGAAAATTTTATTTGATCTCTTACAGGAAAAATTCCAAAAGTATTATTTCTAGATTTAACTAGTTTCTATCATTGGTGGGTTTAAAGAAGAAGCTAGAGATGTCATAAAATTTTGCATAAGAGATGAAGGGTTGAACCAGATGTGGTCTCTTCTGACTGAGATTCTATGCTTCCAAAAGAAAAGAAGACAGGAGTTTATTCTGAGAAGGTTGAAGGATGAACAGGAAGATGGGAAGGGATTCAAGGTAGAGGAAGGTTTTTAACAATCACTGTATGCAAAAGGATCTATCTAATATTTCCTATATTAGATGGATATTAGAAGTGACAGGTTGACATGAATGTTCCTGCATGTAACCCTTGTGGCAAGGTTAAAAATGAAAGTGAGCAATTGTTATCACTCACGGGAACATGACATTGAGTCTCACAGGTTATGAGATGCCTCGCAAGAACTATGACCAATAGTACATAAAGTTTCATCCAAAGACTTTTTGATTTACAAAAGCTATATTTTGTTATCCTTTCTTGAATGGAAATGGTTTCTATTAGAGCTATCATGCTGGGAAATACACACAAACTATAGGTCACAGTGGCAGTAGCTCACAGTGGTCTCCCTAATATGACATAATTGTAGCAATCTTAAATTTCTAATGTATGTCGTATGTGATATTTTACAGTAACATTTAAAAAACTTTTATATATGAACACATTTTAATTGTTAGAAGGAATAAAGGAAACAAGAATACTGCAACTCCTGAATATTAATCATAATCCTGTATCATACTGATCATTCAGAAAATATAATGGTCAAATAAAAAATGGGTGATATCAGAAGACAACATAGGACATATTCAAGGTAAGTATTTATATATATTATATATATATATTTAAAATTTAATAATAAAGTAACTTTAATTTATGATTGCATTTTAAGAGTACTCATTTTCTTCCCCAATAAACAGATGTTAAAGTGAACTGTAAATACAATAAAAACTCTTTAAACATTATTTTTATGTTTTTGAAATTAGCCACTTTTTTCTACTATGAAATGATTCAGCATAAAGGTCTCAACATGCCTGATTTGAAGCCATTTGTGTTTCTAAGACCTGGGGAGGTACACAAGAGTGTGCTGACATGAATAGGAATATCTTTTTTTTATATCTCCCGATAGGCGAAATGTTGAAACATAAGGGAGTCGACATAGTAAGATCAATTTCAAATCTACTGCAATTCTGTACTGTTAAAAAAGCTTCAGCAAGGACAAAATCACTGAAAATGAGAGATGTATCTAGAAGATATTCTGAAAATAAAATCACAGGTTCCTGTCTACCGAAAATGCACAACATGAAGGGCACAGTTTCAAGTAAGACTATTGACTACATGGATTTTTACACTAGAGTAGAGAAAAGGATGGTACGTGAAATTATAAGAAAAATAGAAGAAAAGAACTTAAGAAATGACTTTGATTTGAGGGGGATATACAGTCTAGCATACTGATTGGATTTTAGTTTTAGAGCTGAAAAAGTTCTCAGAAAGTGAAATGTTCATTTGAGAGCTTAGAATTAAAGTTGTGAATGAGAACATAGAAAAAGGTTTAGGATTAAAAAAAGTCTAAAGGAAAAACAACTTGGTAAACACATAAATACGAGGAGGAGAAGGAGGATGAATTGCATTGCCCAGGGTTTGTACCTAATGCCTGGAACAATTATTAATATAGTTTCATTCACTCTCAAAAGTGACCTTGTGTCTACAATAAATGATACAACTATGTTAAGATGAGCAACCCCAGGAGAAAGAATTGTAGTTGGAAAAGTATGAAGAGAATCAAGAGGGCAGTGTCACAAGTCATGGCCTGTCGGGCACAGCTGAGAGATCTCTGATATAAAGCACAATAGATTGGGGGGGAAACCCACATTCTAGAAAGGTAAACTTGACCTTTCAGACTCGGTTTCTATAGGAATGAAACGTAAGGGATGTATTTGATCAGTGGTTTTCTAGTTCATCAGAACATTAAAACTCTACAGATATGTTTGTTATCAGTAAAAGTGTAATTCATATTTCATTTATTAATTGTGTCTTAACTCTGAAAACTATGCAATAAAATACATTCCCAAGTGTGCTATATAACCATTCTTTTTAATACATTGTGGCCATGAGTGTGTTGGCTTCAGTTGCCCTGTTAACTTTATGCAAATCTTAGAATAAACTTATCTTTGCACAAATAGTTGACATTTGTAGTAAATGAGTCCTTGATAAAAATGTCAGAGTTTTGTACTAGTTTTCCAAAAATAAAATCTGTGAATCTCCTTCACATAAAATCTTATGGTTATGTCTTGTGAATTACTACTCAATTAAAAGTAGACAAAGCTCAGGCATATCTGATGAGTGCTATTCTCTGATAGTGTAAGACATGTTTTTCAATAAAAATAATGATTTGGCAGAATCTATCAAGTCTTACACACTTCTCCATCTTTACATGCACTATATCCATCATTCTTTATAATATGACCTAGGTATTACATATCCATTCAAGAGATAAGTAAATTAAGTTTAAATGACTTTACCAATGTCAGACACAGGAAGTGGTGAGTCCTTTTGTTCCTAAAGAATAATTAAGGTGGATTTAATCAGAATAATAATGGTGGGGAAAAATAGAATAAAAGAGTCAACTAATCAAGTTAATCTTAATTAATGAAAAGAATTAATAGGAGACATGAGGTACTTAGCAAGCTTATAGCACTTTAGGTGATTTGAGTGTGTTTCAGATGTTGTATAAAGTTATTTTGTTTCATATTTCTATGACCTACACACACATTTAAATTCATTTTCTTGAAGTTAAGGTGTTAGGCTTTTTGCTTTTTAAAAAAATTAACGGCAACTTAAATAAAACTATATATTCTTTGGCTTTATAGGCAAAGACTCTCATCACTATATAGATTAGGCAACAAAAACTTGGTGTTTGATATGAATTCATTAGCTCATATGAAACCATGACCAAAATAATTGTTTTCAATTGCTAAAAACCCTACTCAATATAGCGGGAAGGGCTGCAATAGAAAAGAAATAGCTTTGAGTCTTGTCCTAGTTGAAAGTTGCAAAGTCCAAATTATTGAAAAATGTGAATCTTCTGTAGGTGCATTATTAGAATTTTTTTTCCAGTGAAAAGAGAAAAAGTAATGAGGCCCTTGGGACTCTAGGGGCCAAGGAGGGTTTGGCCCCTTAGTGCCTGGGCTTCAGGCTTGGGAGAAGGCAAGATGAAGGAGGCAGTTGAAAACCCAGTGTGCTTCTCTGTAGGGATGTGGTCCATTGGTACAGGATCCTGGAGGCTACTGCCTTGGCACTGCTCCTGGCCAACACAGATGTGTTTTTGTCCAAGCCCTGGAAGGAGGTGCTGGAGTACCTGGAGAATACCGACCTGAAAACACTGGAGAAGTAACCAGCAATTTTCAAAGCAAAGGAGCTATGGGGGGGGAAAATGGAGCTGTGACTGTGGCTGTGCCAGGCCGTTTTCTCTGGCAAGAAGAAACTGCAGACCTGTTCTCCCTGAAATTCAAGTTGGACAAGCTGGGGGTCCTCCTCCACACAGTGGTTAATAAGCAGATCAGGACTGACATAAAGGTTTTCCAGCCTCATTTCAAAAGAGAAATCTTCCTGGATGCTAATAAAAAGTTCTATGATCTATAAAGACAGAAGATATTGTTTACGGGATTTAGCCCTCTGGGAGTGTGGTACAACTATTTCCAGCCTGGAATCGAGGCTTCCCTGGAAACCAGGAATAACAAGGATTCTCAGGGGAGTTTTTTTAAAGGGATCAGGAAAGCAGGGGATTCTTGAGCATGGAGAAAAAGAATATGGAGACAAAGTAAACTCACTTTCTGTTCTGGAAGCTACTAGGAAGACCTAAACCATAGACTTTAGCCTCAGAGAAAAATGATCTCATGAAACTACCAAATCAGAGATAACTAGGGACATTCATTCACCTGTGTTCATGGGATGTGTTGTTCCCACTTGTGTCCCTAAGGAGTTAGAAACCTGCATTTATCCTATTCTCAGTATGGTTTATTAACATATTTTAATATTATACTCTGTGTAGGCCCAGTAAGGCAAAATAAGACTGGCAAAAAGCTATGAAACCAGCGAAAGTTATTCTGCTGAAACCTGGAAAATACAAGGCTTAAAATTGACTGCTAGGCTGGGCACAGTGGTTCACTCCTGTAATTACAGCACTTTGGGAGGCTGAGGCGGGCGGGTCATGAGGTCAGGAGATCGAGACCATCCTGGCCAACATGGTAAAACCGCATCTCTAAAAAAATACAAAAATTAGCTGGACGTGGTTACACACGTCTGTAGTCTCAGTTACTTGGGAGGCTGAGGCAAGAGAATACCTTGAACCCTGGAGGCGGAGATTGCAGTGAGCCAAGATGGCACCACTGCACTCCAGCCTGGCGACAGAGCAAGACTCCATCTAAAAAAAAAAAAAAAAAAGAAAGAAAAAGAATTCACTGCTGTGCCTCATTACAAATGGTTTGAGTGCTGCATGTTTATTTTCAGGTCTTCAAAAATCTAGCAGAAGTTGATGATCGACTTGAAGGTTAGATAATATAAGGTTTTGGCTTTTGTGTTTTCTATTACTAATTTTGTATACAATGTCAAACTAATACTTTTATGATGGAATTGATGTTCTCTGGGATAGTTTGACAAAGGCAAATTATAAAGTGAAATCTCTTGTTTGTCTTCTATCCTAAATTCAGAGATACGGTTTTCTATAAGAAATGATCATCTCTGATTCTAATAAGATTATACATCAGAAACCACCTTTATGTACAAGTTTTTCTGATAAAATAATAATATTTACCATAAAAATAATGCCACCACTTTATATGTGACTTTATATAAGAAAAATCTATTTTTAAAGTCATTGAATCTATTAAATGGTATCTGGCATGTTTAGCTTTCTTTAATTATTTTGCCACTCAGAGTGTTTTTAATGACATTTATGTAAATGATATATTTCATACAAATAATGCTAAATACAAAGTAACCAAATGACTAAGGTGGTAATTTGCTTTTCATGATATCTACCTGAAAATATTTGGAGTATTGTCTTAACAGAAATTCTTGTATGCATTTTAAGGAGTTTTAACTTTAATAATGTTAAAATAAGTTAACTTGGAGTCATAGAATTACATATATTTTTCTTCCTAATTGTTTCTGTTTTCTATTTTTCTACAAAAGAGTATTACTTTTTTAAGGATATTTTAACTTTTCAAACAAATAAGGAGCTGCTTTCCTGTTTTCTAAGAGGATTCTAAAATGGAATGGGAAGTCAGATGTTCTGGAACTGAGTACTGCCTTGAACCCGTAGTAATGGTAAGACTTTTTCAAGTCAAATGACCTCTCTGAGCCTCTGGAGCCTAGACTAGAAAATAACCACAGTATTAACCTACATTAAGCATTTGTCATGAGCAATATACAGCATAATGTTTGGAAAACATTCTGTGATGATTAAACGGAAGGTACTGTTAAAGTGCCTTTATCCCTCCCTTTAAATGAAAATGTATTGTGTTATGGAGAGATTCCAGTGCTTCTGTAAGAGTGGGGGGTGAAAGAAACAAAACAAAACTGATATTTTAGAATATTTTACCCAAGTTAGAAAAGTGGTATTTTCCAGCTGCAGAAGATGACATAGCAGAAGGGGAGACCAGAGGTGACTGGTTGCCAGTGTCCTGAAGCCCTCCAGTAGAATGAGAACGCAACCACTCTTTGCCCTCTTCTTGGTTGGCCTGCCGAGATGATGGGGTATATCTGCAAAACAGCACAGCTAAGACACTTCAGCACATCTACAAGAGCAAGGCAATGCCAGGACAGGAAAACAATTGAGAGGAGGTTACTATTCAGAATGAACAACAACTTCAAACAGATTGTATCTAATTATAATTGCTCAGTTCTTCCAGATGATCTTACACCATCTGTTTGAATCTCACAGGAAAAAATAAAATAAAGGGATTTGAGGAGAAAATTATGCTTCTATCAGATATGCAGTTGAAAATCATAAGCAATGAGCAGACAGCCAAGTTAATTGAGAAGAACTCGAAAGCACAGGGCTAGAAAGGATGTAAAGAGGGTGAAAACATGGACTACAAATGGAGGATAGTGATGGGCCAGGGCGAGGGAAATGAAGTGATGGTCACAGAAGGCATAGGGAAATGGAGTACTAACTGGCAGCTTTTTTTTTATTATTAAAGGAAAAACAGTTCTTTTGTTAAACTGCCACTTGACATCATGCCTAGATTACAAAAATAAGGAGGGGGATGTGCTCATTTTACTGGAAAATAAATTTCTGGAACAAAACATTAAAATGGAATGATTGCCAGCTAACTGCTATTGCTAAAACATTGGAGAGAAAAAAAAATAATGGAGAAAGACCTAGTTTCGCCATTATTCTGTTTCAGCAGACTAGGTAAATTCTTTTTCTTTTTGTAAGTAAATTCTTAGCACCAAAAGTAGCCGACTTTTCATATGCATTCAGTGACATACCTTTATTAGTACTTCAGTCTATGTCCCCTCCTCAGATAAAAGTGCACAGTAAAAGATGGCCATAAGTTACATTTTTATTTTTATTATGGATGAAATAATTATTTTGAGATTATTAAATGATATTATATTAATTCAGATTTAAATTGATCTGATAGCAGCACCCATGAAAAATAGAAATTGAAATAATTTTGAGATTTTTATGAAAAGGATTTTATAAAAATCATGCCTTAATTATAGTATTTGCCCTATGATGATAAAAATATGTTTTCTTTGATTCAAATTGCAGCATCCTTCAACCTTTCAACGTTAACTGCCCACATCTGTAGACGGTCTGGGTTTTGAGGATTCGCAAACATATGCCTCCAATATGCAAATGTTAGGAGAGTTAATTTTATTTTAATTTGTAGAAGTGAGTTCTGCATTCTACCAAAAGTTGCTGCCCCCCAAAAGCAATGCCTGGGACAAGTTTCTTTTAGAATTATTTCTTCAAAATATTAGTATACATATTGGAATTTATTTAAGTTGAGTCACAGCCTCAACCTCTACTAGTATCTTTACCTAAGGGGCTATTTCGCCAACTGTTCGGGCCAGAGAAACCATCAAGATTAAAAGTGATTTCATCCTCAATGTCAGGTGCTACATTGCAAACAAACAAAGAAGGAAGAGAGACAGCACACAAAATTTACATAACAACAGAGAGAGGCAGCAATTGTGCCGAGAGAAATATATACCTTAGTCCCTTTTTGGGTAGTGTATTTCTGTCAAGCTGCATGCTGTTAAAACAAAGAAAACCCCTAAGGACATAATGTAAACAAAACTTCCAAATTACACATCCAACAAAAATGGTTCTCTGAACTATAAAAAATAATTTTTTGGTAACACACGTAAAATGGTTAACTCACTGAAAAAGGCCAACTAAGGGTGACAAATGTCCATTGCTGTCACACATGTTGAATTCCTTTCTAACACAGTACCATTCAATGATAGTTTAGTGATAGGATTACTAGAAAATAGATTAAATCTAGTTAGCATAATTCTCCTTTGAATTCTATTGATTAAATGCTGTCTTAGTTTTCCCTTGTCTATGCAACTGACAAGACTTTTGCTATGATATCACATGCAAAATGAGATATATCTGCTCTGGCTATTTAAGCTTAACTAGTTAGAGTGACAACTTCCAATGGACAGAGATGGTATAAAACAACATTTAATACTTATCTTTTGTCTCCAAATTATTTTTAATGAAAAAAATTTCCCATTTACACATGGGAAGAAAGGTATGTGAGTGTTTGCTTAAAACTTAATTGACTCTAGTGTCATTTATTCCAATATTTTAATGAAACTAAGATACATAATTTTTTAGAAATCATAAATTAGGTATTTTAAATGCTATACATTTATCATCTCTATTTTAAGGAATTCACAATAGGTAACAAGAAAGGATGAAAAGGTATGTCTAAGAAAAATGAGAAATGGCCTCTGTAAAAATACAGGAAGAGGATATCAACAACTAGGTGGGACAAGTCTGGGGATTTCTTTTATGATCTCTGGCATATGGATAAGCAAAAGTGTAAAATTAATTTTAATTGCAGAATTATAGCTTTCTTCCTTTAGAATCTGAATGATCAAAATTAAATACACAGGATATGCATAATGGGGATGATATAACATGCATGTAAACAGGCTGACTTCTTAAAATTTAGTCACTCAAACCAAAGCTAAAATGTTTTCTTTTATGTGTACTCCATTATTTAGCACTGCAATTGAAAGCATCCAGAGGTTTTACACAACTTTAACTTTACTGGGAATGTCCACATAAAGTAATTGCTATATTACGTAGAGGCCAGTTACAATATATATGTTGACTATAGAAGAAGTTTTCTTAGTAGTGTGGATAAACAAGCAAAAGAAATCATATTGAATAAATATGAGAAATCTCTAAATATGAACCACATGTGCTAAAGCATTTATGTGGTCATAAGCCATTTCAAGGATTATCTCTTTCCATGTGTACAAGTCAAAAGTTTAATGCCACAAAGAAAATAAAAAGTTGGTATTCTTTTGCCAAACTCATCCAGTTGCATAAAAATTATATATTTATATGATGCAGAGCAACTTAATGAAAAAAATAGAATATATTTAAAGTTACCAAAATAGTTTAAAGCTTTATTTAGAAATATGTCTGAATCTAGATATTAATGATTTTGTAACATAGACAGTTACTGCAAATCCTCAAAGGTTGCAAACTCATATGCCAGCAAGGGCCAGATAGGGCATGAAAATGAACGTAGTGGAGATTTTAGTCAACAGTCTGAAGCAGACAGGCACTATCTACCTAGAGCCAATAGTCTCTGGGAAGAAATATCAAGGCAGCATTGCCAGATTCAACATTTAAAAACAAATCCAGAATTTGCAAAGTGGTTACTACAAATTATTTTAAAAATTTGGTTGAGTCAGACACATGAAACAAAACCCGAAACAAATGTAGACTAGTTATGGGTCAATGGCCACCAATGACCTAGAGCAGCTGTAGAGAGAAAACTGTTACAAAACGTGTTTTATTACTTTATTTAATTTAATGAAGAACAATTTAAACAAAAATTAAAATCTATAGGAAAAGCTACTGATTTAAATATAAATATCAAAGAAATCATCTAAAATTATAGACAGGTAAATCATGAACATATATACATCTTTATTATATATCACTAATTAATTTGCCTTAAATATTTACATTAATACATTTTTTCTCGGGTGTACCTATTTGGTTTTCTTAGGATTTCTGACACTTCACTAACCAATTAATCAATCATAATTAAGCCAGTATCACCCACTAGGTCTACTTTTCTCTGTAACAGGTCATAAACTTTCTTAAACGTACTTGAAAGGATTAGAGTAATTTACTATTGTTTACAGTTCTGTTATCAAGAAAACAAAAAGCTCAGTGTCTTATATCAAAATTTATTTTAATCTAGTAATTTACTGGAAGGCAGAGGGTAGATTGCTTGAGGTCAGGAGTTTGAGACCAGGCTGGCCAACATGGTGAAATCCCATCTCTACAAAGAAATACAAAAGTTAGCCCAGCGTGGTGGTCTGCCCCAGTAATCCCAGCTACTCAGGTGGCAGAGGCATGAGAATTGCTTGAACTCAGGAGGCGGAGGTTGCAGTGAGCCAAGACAGTGCCACTGCCCTCCAGCCTCCAAACAGAGCGAGACTCCATTTCAAAATAAATAAATAACATAAATAAAATTGGCCTATTTCAAAGGTTGAACATGTACAATAAATAAATATGCTTAAAAATAAGTAATTGCATATTTTCTAGTGTATTTCTATAGTGAAAATTTTACTGACTTCAGTTAAAATACAGATTAGAGTAAAATATTAAAACTGCATTTTGGTTATAGCTATATCACCAATTTTATCATTTAGTTTTGATTTGGTTACAAATAGTTACTTGGTTACAAGTAGTTACTTGACTATATTTCTGAATCTGGGATTAATGTCTGAATGCTAAAGAAATAGGTTGATGGCCAAATGGCCAACTTGTTGTGGATTGTCTTTATAATTAAAAAATAACCAGTATTGTGGAAGGTAGTTATGGTTAATAAATTATACCCTATTTGCAGGCAGTATGCTTGGTTTGTTTATCAACTTGATATTTAGAGTCCTTAAATATGAGCATACAATCTAGGTACATTCATTAAAACTACAGGTTGCTAATATATTTTAATGTATTTGTTAGCAGTTTTATAAATGACATGTGAAGATGCCCATTTACATTAGAAGCGCTGAAACTAGAATAAAAGATTTTACAGGAAGCCTGATTTTTTAGATGGAAAAACGAACCCTCACTGATTTTAATGTATGCTGTCTATAGCAGCATATCACAGCAAAACCAAAGAGAAATGGTTACATTTTAGTTGCTATCACCCAGATGTTTATCTTGGCCCAGTTTTTTTCTTTATGAGGAAAAAATTATTTTGTAATTAGCAGCCCACCATAGCAAGCACCAATATTTTAGCTGGTACTAAAATTCTTTTTTCACTGGAAAGCCCCATTTGCATGGCTGTCCTTGTCTCATTATTAGGCAAGTAAAGAGGGATAGAAGCAATATTTTGCTCTGGGTTTTGTGTTTTACAAAGTCAAGAGAAAATGGGGAATTTCAAGTTGGAATCTTAGATTAAGGGAAAACCGATGTAACACAGACAGCGTCTAGTCAAGGACTTTAATTGATATTTTAAAATATCACTCTGGGAGTAAGGCTGAAAGTCTAGAAAAGAAGAAATGCCACCATCAATATCAGATTAAAAAAAAACCTAGGGAAAGATATAGAAAGATATATTAGGTATTTTCAGTGACCAGTATTTCTTTCCACATGTGGCCCAGACCATATTTAAAGCTTTACTTGTGCCAAGGAACAAATAGCATTGCATTTATCAGGGAAAAAGCAGTGGTTTTAAGACATTTTCCTGGTGATAAGAGTCAATACCAGTATATCCAAGAAAGGATCACTTTGAGGAAAAAAATTTAGAGTAATTTTGCTTGTAGGGATGCTTTGCCATAAGCATATTAGGTAAGAAATGCTTTTTTATGTTCTCTACTTTAAGTTAAAATAGGTGTGTGTGTGTGTGTGTGTGTGTGTGTGTGTGTGTGTACAGCCAATGAGAAATGCTTTGTAATATGACTACTTTTCAAGGAGTCTATTAAAAATGGCACTGGCACTATAATTTTCTCTAAGAATTCATGGCTGACAATTGATTATATTTTTTTTTACCAGGCCAAGTAGAATTTCCAAGAAATCCATCTGCCATTTTTTCATGGAAGTACAAATGAAACAAATTTAACATATTGCTCTGAGCATAACTGTAGAATAATTTCAATTTGGTCTTTGAAAATGCTTAAGTCATCATAAGGAGCTAGCATTGTTCTGAAGCTTAAGCCAAATCATTAAAATGTCTTGAGGAGATCTCATTCAATATCTAAATACATGCTTTGAATTTTACTCACATTGCCTACTGGGTATAAATTATGCATTCATCTTAACAATATTATCCACTTACCCTACCCCTAATGATTTTATTCCTCTGTAAATTTGGTAATAAGAGCAAATGAAAGGCCCAGTTTCATCACTCTTACATCCTTTTGCACAGGGGCACTTACAGTGAAATCAGGAAATTTAATGGGGTGGAGGTTAAGGCATAGCGCAGGGAAGAAGGGGGAGGATGTTATCAATGCCTCCAGGAAAGCTCACCTTTCTGAAAGAGTAGATCTCACACTACCCGTTCTCATGAGCAGGCTCTGGACCTCATGAGTGCCTGTGGTCAGTCCAGACAGGGAGCCATGATGGCTGAGGGGGAGGTCAATGGACTCAGAGCTCGTGTGGAGGCTAGTCATGGATTGGTAGCTTGGAGTGTCCTTGCTGCCTGCAGAGGAACTGCTCATATTGGCAGCCCACACGAGACCACCTGACGTGAAAGAGTGAACCGATGCTGGGCTGGAGGCCAACGAGTGACTTAAGCTTATAACATCTGTAGTTAAGTCTGAGGGTTTATTGAAGAGAGGGCTGCTGCTGCCGCTTAGCCCACCAGCACTGCCCATGCTGCCCGTACCGGACGACGGTGACTCCAGACTGCCTTGCCGCGCTAATGTGGTACTAGGGCTGGGCATTACTGAGGAAGATTTCACACCCTCAGTATTAGGTGCAGAGGCAGATTTGCCACCTGCCTTGGCACCAAACAACCTAAAAGAAAAACAAATAACAACTTCAGTTGTTCCAAGAAGCTAATATCCACATTTAATATTTAGGGTTACAGTACACAGAGCCAAGTGTGCTTTGGTGTACTGAACTACAAAGCACTTCCTGTCTCTATGTTAATGAACTTTTATAAGCTTGGACTTCTTAATCAAATGCTGAAAATCTCTCATAAAAGACTAAGTCAGTACTGGGCTGCTACTAGGGAAAGAGGGGAAGTGCCTGAAACAAAAGTAAGTCAAACATGAAAACCCCCGGTTTTCATAATTTAAGTGATCGTGAGACTTTCACTCAAATTCAAGTTTGACCATACTTGCTATTACCTATTTACAGAACCATTATAATGAAACAACTTCTACGCATTCGATAGACAACACTTAAATGAGTTCTTCTCTTATGTTTTTTTTTTTTTTAATTTTTAAAACAGTTTATTCAAAATCTAGAAGGAATGCTTAAGGCAAGTTTAGGGAGTTATGCTGAGTATCTCATGGTCTGAGTGACTGTCAGGGAGCAGTTGGTTGGAAACAGCATTGGACATCGTTGGCAACAAGTCAGTTTGTCTGGATTTTCCCAGCAGAGGCCAGAGGGTTTTATGTCAGTTGCCAGTGCTATTCAAATGCATTTTTTAAAATAGTGATTTGAAACAGAGCTGGTGCTGTTAGATTTTGGAGTTTAGTTCAGAAAACATTTTAGTTTTGTAAATGAAGCAGATGGTAGAATCAAATTTATGTAAATATGGAAATACAATGATATGAAGTAATGGCATAATGATTACTAATTAAGTTGCAATGAAATCCATATTTCCTACAGTGAAATATTTTATGACGAATATGAGAAATTGTTTCATAGGTAATGGGCCACAGGAGGGCACTCTTGGCTTTTACTTAAGAAACAGAAATATTTCCTTTCCCTATAAGCCATAATTCGTTCTTCCCAATGAGAACCAGTATTTTAAAAAGACAGTTCTGCAGCATTAATATTTCTACTGAGGAATAAAACCTTTAGGTTTTTCAAACAATCAGGTATCTAAGTTTGCTTTAATATAAAAAATAAATGTTTCAAAATCCTTCATTTCCAAGATATCAAAGTTCTGGGTTTAGTCAACAGAATAAAAACAAACATTAAAAATATTGAATACATAATGAACTATAAACCATATTCTACCAATTTGCAGATGTGAAAACAGATTCAGAGAGGTTCAGATATTTGCCCCCAATTTTTAACTGCGTTTATTTTCCTACCACTTAAAAACACATGGGTATTTAAAAACAGTGATATCTTAGAGCAGAACTCCACATATTTAATAGCAAAAACAATCCAGGAACAGAAACCAAGTCATGATCCTTACCAGAGTCATGTCAAAGAAAGCAGATGAAGAGTTAGAAAGCTTAGCCTACTCTTCAGTTGTGATACTGTACCAAGCATTGGAATATTTTCAAATCCTATCATATCTTGACTGTCTTTAATGTGTCAAGATACGGTACTGTATAAACCTGTCCAATGTAATCTGTTACAAGGAAAACAACTTCATCTACATTTATGATCATCAACTCATTAAGAGCCAGCAAGAAAATGATGCTGGAAATGAATGCCCACAGTCATAGGGACCTACTTTGGTTCATTTTTTAATGTAAAAAGGAGGGATGGAAATCTATAGAAATTTTACAAGCTATTACTTTGCTTTATCACTACACTTAGGTATTACCATCTACTTTTAAGTCTTTTAGCTATTGTTTGTGTTGCTAATATTACAATGACAGTGAAACTTTGAAGTTTGACCATTTCTCAAAATGAGAACTTTTTTTTTGCTGTTTATGTGGTAAGTTTCATAGAGCTCACTGTGTACTTTAAAGAATTCTAAGATATATATGTACCTTATATATTTAGAATACATATATATATATAAACATACACATTTATATGTAATATATGTATCTAATACATATTTATCCTTTATGTTTTTCCAGCATCATTTTGTAATCCTTACCTTCGAAATGTGGGTGAGGCAATATCTGGATATTTGGATCCTGGCTGCCTGAGACCTTGTGCACCACAGGCGCTGGCAGAGGTGGGGCTGGATTTGGGGGAACCTGACAAAGAAACACTTTCTGAATCTGAGACTGTTACTTTTTCCTTTTCCTTGTCTGTTTGGTTGACAGTGACAGGACTTGAGCGCCCTGACCCAATTTTAGTCGGTTCTCTCAGTTTTGAGGTGGTGGCCCCAGCAGATTTGCTGCTGACGTTGGAATCAATACTACTAGTACTGGATCTGTGGCCACCTCGGCCAGGAATGCCACTGGTGCTGGATTTTGAAGGGCGGGGCAAGCTGCGATACTGCAGGGTAGTCTTTGAGCTGACATGCAGCACAACATCATCCTGATTCTGTGAACCATCCAAACTGGTTTTTCTCCCTGCATTTGACTTCCCGCCAATGGCAGCAGATTTTGGAATTTTGCCCAGTGTTGCAGAGCCACTTGTTATGGTTGCTCCACTGCTAGTGATCATGGCAGAGGACCCTACTCCACTTGGTTTCTTAAAGCCAAAGGAGCTGGTGGCAGTCGATCTTCCAATGCCTGAGGGGGGCTTTTTCCCTTCATCTCCACTGCTTTTTCCTGCATCTGAAGGAGACCTTTGTAGAGATGATCCTTTCAGGGGAGTTTTTCCTTTCTCAGAAGCTTTGGCATCATCGGTTTTCCCTAATTAATGAAAAATACATAAAATATGTGTACCTGTACCGTTTAATATCACAACACTTCTTGAAACAATGTGTTAAATGTGAATGCTTCTTTACATTACTTCTTTTCTTACACGTATTGTCTTAGATCAAAACTCTAATATATTGAGAGGACTGAGTGCATAGCTACAAAAATTTGGCTGTCAGAAGAAACCTTATGAGAGATGGAAGAGATAAAATGAAAACATATTTTTTGCTATTTATTAATGTCTTGTATTTTGCAACTCTCCTTATAAGGATATAACTTAATCCTATCAAGCTAATTACTAGAAAAAGAATTCATTTAAATATCTGTGTGATGATTATATTTGGAGTGTCTGTTAATTAGTACTTCAGTGGGACTACTGATACTTAGGCATGATTGTAAAAATAGGGGAAGAGACTTTTTAAAAATAAAAGTATGGTACAATTTTGAAGAATTATTTCATTTTCTTCTTTCATGAAGTCAAACGAACAAGCAATGTTTCAAATCTCCAGCATTCCGATTGGTTAGTGTCATTGTTTTTGTCTCTCAGAGTTTGTAGTGAAATTCAGTGGCATATTTAAGGTAAAAATTCCAAACTTTCATTAAAAACTCAGAACAACAACAACGAAAACTTTAGCATTGTTTTAGCAACCTACTCTTATTTTCCCATGACCAGAAATAACTGTGGTAAAGTAAGGCATCCAGTTCCCCTAGTTTATGAGGGGGCTCTCAAGAGAATGCCTAGATATAAGCCCTATTTGGGTTTCTATGACGAAGTTTGTGAAATGTACACAGAAAAACTATTTAACTATTTGACTCCACGTTTAATATGGATAATAATTTGACTTTTTAAGAAATCCTATTGTTAGAGAAAACAAAGATTGAATGGAAACAATAAAGTAAAGCACTTTTGCGTAAGAGCTGCCAAACGACAAGCCTACCAGGAGTTTTGAGCGCACTTGTTCCAGCTTTCTGCCTAGATGGTGCTCCTCCTTGGGCAGACATGCCTCTTCTCCAGGAACCTGTCTGTGAAACAGACAGGGAAGCTTTCTGCCCTGCCTTCTCAGGGTCTTCAGGAAGTCCAGAGGACACAGTCTTCCACTTGCCACCAGCATCCCCATGGCTGTCAAAATCTTCTTCTGTTTTTTTCAGTTCCTCAGGACTATCCCAGGTCTCATCTGTTGCGGAGCGTTTCTCTGAATCTGTCTTCGGCTATAAAGAAAAGTATTACAGAAAAACTTTATGTAGAAAAATTTATAAAGTATGATTTAAGGCAATGAAATTTACTTTCTGATAATTGGATAAATCCAAGGATTCTTCTATTTTGATTTATCTTCATTTATGTTTTGCTAATTTTAGCCACATAATTCCCACTTGCAGATATTAGAGAATGTCAGAATAAATATGTGCAGAAAACCCCATTTAAACGCTAGGGAAAGGTATATCAAATGTAATAAGAAAAAGTAAGAAGAGCTAAAACTTAGTGATGTAATGTTCATTTTTGATTTACCATTCACAACAGATCCAGTAATGTATTTCAGAGATCAATATAAAATTGATCAAGACCTATCTAAAATTAGACTATGAAAATAACTGTTAGATTTTAAAACAAATATATCAATATTATAAGGAGAGATGCTAACATAAATCTTTCTGAATTAGATTATAATCAATTGAATATATATTATTGATATATTACTGTATTATTATATTAATGTACTATATTAATATATAATTTATATAATGTATTAATATATACATATCATATAGCCTGGGTGTGTAGTTATCTACACAAATATATTAAAAACATTAATAATGAATTATTAATATACATACCATATAGCCTAGGTGTATAGTTAGCTATACAAATATATTAATTAATTCATCGTTATTATGCAAATATATTAATTCATTATTCAATATTTAATATATGTGTGTAGATAACTACACCCTCAGGCTATATGGTATGCATATTACATATGTATATGTAAGCTGCTTCTGTTTATTTAAAATAATCTGAAGTGCACATTGTTACCCCTCCAAAGGGTTGTGATTTTAGGAAAGACTAAGTTTAAAGATACTTCAGGGTTCAGGAGTGGCAAAGGGAGTCCTTGTTATCTCTGCATTTTCCAGTTTCTGTAATTATTTTGGATTAAGACTGAGTGCTATCCCTTAATCTAATATAAAGTTATTTAGGGGAAGAAACTGGCTGAAGCACTGGAAAAAGAAAGGTGGTAATTCTCACCTGGGTGTTCTTCCTGGAGGGTACAGTGATGTTGGAATAAGAGCTGACAGAGGATGTGGTGTTCAGGTCGTCAGTGCTGATGTTATCAAGGGTGTCACTGAGACCACTGCTCACTGAACTGCTGTCATCCCAGCTAAAAGCAAGACATGCAGGAGCAATGAATCAAATACAGGATGCACAATGCAAATCACCTACATTTCCATACAACATTTATAATACATTAGTAAGACAATCTTTTTATTTTAATCTTATGAAAAGTCACTTACTTCCCATTTTGGGAAAATCATATTCATATAAACTGAGGGTCTATCTGAGAATAACCTTATCTGATATTTGGAAAGAATCAGTGTCTAGAGCAATGTCCAGGTTCCAGAAGAATGTGTGTGAAATGAGTGAAAACACCGATACAAATACTGCATGGTATTAGGAAAGAATAATATTACAGCTGACTTTTTTTACCCCTAAAAATTCAACCAGGAATCATAAACCATGTAAAAATTTATTCTTTGTTCTAAAAATCAAAACCTTGTGCTGTAGTCAGGAACCAGAAAATCATTCCTCTTTCTTCCTTCTAGCTTAGTAACTACTTTCAATCATACGCAGAGTCTTATTGGATGAGTCTCATTATTCTTCAGTCACCAAGAATGTTGAGATTCATTCAATCATAGCATCTGTCCTGACATCCGTCACATTTCCGTCCCAGATAACATATAGTCTTCTCTTATCTGGCCTTCATTCTTTTGATCTTTCCCAATACAACATTATCTGCTAACATGGAATCACTGATCAAAACTTCACATCTGGCCATGTCACAACCTTGCTCAACATCCTTCAAAGACTTCTCCTTTCCCAAACAGTGGTTGCTAAAATGAAATGCCCCTGTGCCACAGAGTGCACAAGGAAATCCATTTGAAATATAAGAGAAATAGCTGAAATTCTGAATACAGTCATGTATTACATATTGTACTAACTGTTGTTATGTACTGTATTAATGGCAGGGACATGTTTTAAGAAACACATCATTAGGTGGTTTTGTTCATTGTGAAAACATCATAGAGTGGACTTACATAAACGTAGATGGTATAACCTAACTACAGACCTAGATGATGCGGTATAGCCTGTTGCTCCTAGGCTAGAAACCTGTACAGCATGTTACTGTACTGGACACTGCAGGCAACTCTAACACAATGGTGAGTATTTGTGTATCAAAACATATCTAAACAATGAAAAGGTACAGGAAAAATATGTTATTATAATCTTATGGGACCACAGTAATATAGGTGGTTCTTCACTGACCAAATGACTGAAATGTCATTCTGTGGTAAATGATTACACACTTATTCTTAATCTAAAGAAGAATAAATTAAATAGGCTGTATTAATATCATGTGTAGGCTAACATAGGCACCTTCATTTAGTCAGTGCATCAGATGATGCAGAAATAATGTTGAATAAGCAGTGTAAGCTGAAGGAAAATGAAACTCCACAATGTGAAAAGGTGGACCACAATCCTCTCATTTACTGGCTGGTTCTCAGTTTATTGTGATGTATAGTTTTTATTAGCAGCATGAGACTAAACTAATATAGTAAATTGGTACTAGGAGTGGGGCACTACCTTAAAGATACACCTTGTCTGTGTTCTTTCAAATTAATCTATGGAAAATGAATAAACACATTGTATATAGATAAAAGCTAAGACAATATTTATCATGAAAGCACAAACCACAAAGAAATGTTGAACTGATACTTTTATGTGCTCTTCTATATGTACTGTAAGAGCTACATCACAAGTCCAAAATAATGATAATGTGTTCAGATCACATATGAAGTCCACTAAAACATAATTATCAGAAAGAATTTGAAAATTAAATTTATAGAATTATTGTTAAGGCTGACTCCTCCCTAGGTGTGTATTTTGCTTGAAGTTTTAGCTTCTGAGAGCATTATGTATCATAATTATTAAAGACATTTATAAATCAGATTATTAATAACAATTATATTTTTAATAGGAGCAAAATGGTATTTTGCATTACCATAGCACTCATCTGTCATTTGTGGTTGCTCATATCTTTTATAAACCTTCCCTACATCTTAATTTGATAATTTCTCCTATCATGACTGATATGGTTTGGGTGTGTCCCCGCCCAAATCCCCTCTTGAATTGTAGTTCCCATAATCCTCACATGTTGTGAGAGGAACCCAGTGAGAGGTAATTGTATCACGGAAGTGGTTACCCTCATGCTGTTCTCATGAGAGTGAGTGAGTTCCCACAAGATCTGATAATTTTATAAGGGGTTTTCCTCCTTTTGCTCATTCTTTTCCTTCCTGCCACCATGTGAGGAAGGATGTGTTTGCTTCCCCTTCCACCATGATTCTATTTCCTGAGACCTCCCCAGCCATGCTGAACTGTAAGTCAATTAAACCTCTTTCTTTATAAATTACCCAGTCTTGGGTATGTCTTTGTTTGCAGCATGAGAATAAACTAATACAGTAAATTGGTACCAGGAGTGGGGCACTGCTATAAAGATACCCAAAAATGTGAACATGACTTTGCAATTGGGTAACAGGCAAAGGTTAGAACAGTTTGAAGGCCGCAGAAAAAGCCAGAAAGATGTGGGAAAGTTTGAAACTTCCTAGAGACTTGTTGAATGGCTTTGACTAACATGCTCATAATGATAAGGACAATGAAATCCAGGCCAAGGTAGTCTCAGATGGAGATGAGGAACTTGTTGGGAACTGGAGCAAAGGTGACTTCTGTTATACTTTAGCAAAGAGACTGAATGGCATTTTGCCCCTGCCCTAGAGATCTGTAGCACTTTGAACTTGAGAGAGATGATTTAGTGTATCTGGTGGAAGACATTTCTGAGCAGTAAAGTGTTCAAGATATGATTTTGGTGCTCTTAAAAGCATTCAGTTTTATGTATTCATAAAGATATGGTTTGGAGTTAAAACTTATTTTTAAAAGGGAAGCAGAGCATAAAAGTTTTAAAAATTTGCAGCTTAATGATTCAATAGAAAAGAAAAACTTATTTTCTGAGGAGAAATTCAAGCTTGCTACAGAAATCTGCATAAGGAACAGGAGCCAAATATTAATCAATAAGACAATAGGGAAAATGTCTCGAGGACATGAGAAGGGTTGTGGAAACTCTTCTTATCACAGGCCCAAAAGCCTAGGTGGGAAAAATGGTTTTGTGGGCTGGGTCCAGGACCCCCTTGCTGTATGCACTATAGAGACTTGGTGCCCTGAAACCCAGTTGCTCCAGCTGTGGCTAAAAGGGGCCAAGGTACAGCTAGGGCCATAGCTTCAGAAGGTGCAAGCTCCAAGCTTTGGAAGCTTGCATGTGGTGTTGAGCCTACGGTTCAACAATTGAAGTTTGGAAACCTCCACCTAGATTCTAGAGGATGTATGGCAATGCTTGGATGGTCAGGCAGAAGTTTGCTGCAGGGGTGGGGTATTCATGGAGAACCTCTGCTAGTACAGTATATAAGGGAAATGTGAGATTGGAGCCCCCAGAGTCCTCACTGGGGCACTGCCTAGTGGAGCTGTGAGAAGAGAGCCACTAACCCCCAGACCACAAAATGATAGATCCACCACAGCTTGCACCCATGTGCCTAGAAAAGCTATAGGCACTCAACACCAGCCTGTAAAAGCAGCCTGGAGGGGAACTGCACCCTGCAAAGTCACAGAGGCAGAGCTGTCCAAAGCTGTGGGAGCCCACCTCTTGCATCACCATGACCTAGATGTGAGACATGAAGGAGATCATTTTGAAACTTTATGGTTTATGACTGCCCTATTGGATTTTAGACTTCCATGAGGCCTATAGCCCCTTGGTTTGGTCAATTCCTCCCATTTGGAATGGGTGCATTTACTCAATGCCTGTACCCCCATTGTATCTAGCAAGTAGCTAACTAGCTTTCAAATTTACAGACTAATAGACATAAGGGACTTGCCTTGTCTCAGATGAGACTTCAGACTTGGACTTTTGGGTTAATACTGGAATGAGTTAAGACTTTGGGGGGACTGTTAGAGATGCATGATTGTGTTTTGAACACACTAATACAATGACCTTTATCATCCAAAAATAGGATATAAAAAGCTCACATTCCCAGACTCTCTTATGGACACCTATAGCATGTAGCACATGGACTATCTATCACTTACAGCCAAGAGGTCACAAATGAGAAACACAATTTTCTGGCAAGCAAGGTGGTAGAGTCATTTGATTCTTTTCTATTATCTAGCAAAGTTATTCAATTATTTTCTATCAGCACTGGCAGATATCTAGCCTCTAGTTTCAAGTGTGAGAGGTGTCGGTGGAGGTAGCAGAGAAGCCCTACGGTTATGATTCACTAATAGCCTACAAAAGACTGGTTCTATAGTCATCCTAATAAATAAGAGCCTCTAATATAGTTTAATTCCTTAAATTAGCCAAAGTAGATTATATATATATATATATATATATATATATATAATTTTTTATTGCATTTTAAGTTTTGGGGTACATGTGAAGAGCATGCAAGATTGTTGCATAGGTACACACATGGCAGTGTGATTTGCTGCTTTCCTCCCCATTACCTATATCTGGCATTTCTCCCAATTATTTAGTTTGCAACTTGGAGCCCCAATAAATACATTTATAAATTTAAAAATAGATATTTCTTTACTATATCTTTTTTATATTTGTATATATTAAATAACACACACAATATCTTTTCACAGGAATATATGCATATAAATTATAAAAACACAAATATATACACTTTGATGACCATTGCCTCAAATAAAGCTTAGGCTCTTTGAAAAGACATAAATCAAGAGAATAAGAAGACTACCCATGAACAGGAGTAAAATATTTCCAAAAGAAATATCTAACAAAGGACTGTTATCCAAATACACAAATAACTCTATAAAAACAATAAAAAAATTAACAAATTGATTAAAAATGGGCCAACAACCTAACAGATAACTCACTAAAAAACAGATATATAGATGGCAAATAAGCATATGGAGAGATGCTTACCATTATATGTCATTAAAGAATTGCAAATTTAAACAATGAAATGTCCCACCCATTAACAGCCAAATCCAAAACAACACTGCCACAAAATGCTGGTGAAGATGTGGAGAATTATAACTCTAATTTATTGCTTTTTGGGATACAAAAAGGTACAGACATTTTGGAAGACAGTTTGATAGTCTTGGGTAAATACCTAGGAATGTAATTGGTGGGTCATATTTTGGATGAATAAAGAAATTGGAAACTCTTTTTTTCAATGTGGTTATAACATTGTATATTCTTACCAAAAGGAATGAGAATTTCAGTTGCTCTATATCTTTGTCAATACTTGGTATTGTCAGTCTCTGTAATAGCCAATCAAGTAGTATCTTATTGCAATTTTATTTTGCATTTCTCTGATAACTAATGATGTTGAACATTATTACATGTATTTATTAGAAGTTTGAATATATTTTTGGTGACATGTATGTTCAAATTCTTTGACCACATTTTTATTGGGTTGTCTTAACACTAATGAGTTTTAATAGGTTTTTTAATTTTTTGATTTTTAGTATCTTAGTGAATTTTATTTCATTCTATATGGCATCAATATAAACAAGAAGTGGTTCTTATAGTAGTATTGACTTAATGTCTATCCATCTGAGTTAACATTGTCAGTGAATGATATTGGATTAGCATGTTATTATTTTGATTTGTAAAAATTTATGGGTAATACATGACATTTTTTAACCTGTATATAATGCATAGTGTTCAAGTATTTAGGTGTTCATCATCTGAGTATAACACATTTTGTTAACTGTAGTCACTGTACTCTATTATCAAGCATTGAACTTAATTCTTTTAATTGTATGTTTATACCTTCTAACTCTCTTCTCTTCATCTTCCCTCCTACCCTCCATTTTAATTTATTTCAGCAATGGTCTGTGATTCCTGCTATAGGAGATTTCATTTTATAAATTCCTAATTATTTCATGGTTCAATATTTGGATGTTATCATAAATGGTATATTTAAATTTTTAAATTTCAAATTTTTCTTGTTAGTAGATAAATACAATTGAATTTTGAATCTTGGCTTTGTATGCTCTTATCTTGCTAAATTCACTAGTTCTAGTTGCTGTATTGATCTTTTTGTCTTCTCTTTATACATGTTCGTGTCAAACATGAAAAAAGGCCATTATACTTTTTCTTTTCTAATCTGTATATTCTTTACAATACATTTAAATATATTAGTGCATCAACAAGATGAAAGCCTTTTATTCATACCTGACAGATAGTTTTTCCTCTGTGATGATATTATTGGCTAATATTTAAGTCTAGGAAAAATAACTTCAGAAACAATGCATTAAAAGGAAACAGAAGAAACAATAGAAACATAGATTAGATTATTAAGAAAATATTTGTCAGAAATTTTGTAATATCATAAAATATAAAATTAGTATTTATATCATATATTCCATATTCAATTCCAAATGACTTCAGAATGAATAAAAGTAAAGAATATTTAATTAAACATATATTTCTGTTCTCTAGACAAGAATTTTCACATCATAAAGCAATAAAAAAGAGAATAAAGATATCAACTTTATTAAAAAACCTTTTCTATATGTTGCAAACATTATCTGAAAGAGAAAAGATAAAATGCTGAAAAGGTTTGCTAAAATGTGAACCTCAAACAAACCAGTAATAATAATACTATCTTGGCCACAGAAAAATAGACAAAATTTTTTAACAGAAAATTCACTAAGAAAAGTTTCAAATATCCCAAAAGTATATAAGGAAACCGAGCTTCACTAATATTAAAGGTGTTATATAATAAACAATTAATAAAGAGAGAGTCCTTACTAGTGACTAGATACCGCTCCAAGCATTTTCTATAGTAATTCAGTTAATTCTCACACCAACTCAGTATGATTGGTACAATTATCCCCACTTTATAGATTAGAAGACTGAGGCACCAAGAGATTAAATAGTTCACCTAAATTCTCATATATAGTAAATAATGGAGAAGGGTTTTGAACCAAATGTCTCTGGCTGCACAGCACAGTCATTTAACCACAATAATAAAATGCTAATAATGATATACCATTTTTGTCCCATCAAATTAGCAAATAATATCTTAAGTATTATCATTAACGTTGTCAGTTGGTATAAGACAGACACATTTACTAAATACTGTCATAAATATTGGCAAAAATTTTGACATTATTTGGCAACACGTATCAACTATTTTAAAATTATCTGAATGTTCCACCTAGTGATACCATTTCTAGGAATCTATCCAAAATAAACAATCAGCATGGTGAACAAAAACTCATTTAGAAAGATATTTATCCCAGTATACTTTTTTTCTTAACAATTAAAAAGAGTGAACCATTGATACAAAAAATGACACAGATGAATTTCAAATGCATTATATTACGTTAAATATGCCAGATTGAAAAGGCCACATACTGTATGGTTTTATTTATGCAATATTTAAAAAAATAAAAAACACTATAGGGATTCAGGATAGATCAGTGATCAGGAAGACTTGCGGTAGTGATTACATGGCTTGATGCATATGTCAAAACTCAGAACTGAACAATAATAAAACACACATTTTACATGATATTAAGTAAATAAAAATGTAGCTAATGAGCCTGTTGGAAGATTATTGTTTGAATACAATAGTGCACTTAGAGCTCTGGATTCACTCCTGGATTCACAGTTAGAGGCAGACTTGCTTTAAAACAAATGTGTTACAGATTCAAGGTCTCCTGCCTGTTTTTTATGATGAGGAATTCTGCAATATTAACTAATTATTAAAATGAAATCTGAATATTTAAAATTGATTCAAGAAAAATGCCATTTGTAGGTAATTTTTTAGCACACTCCTCTTTTCTGATGTAATAGCACTTAATATAGCAGGTATTCAAGTTGTGCTCTTTGATATTTCATGTTACTGGGGCTCAACTGTCTTACTTCTATATGTACATATAAAAGAGATAATTTGCTTACATAAACAACCAATTGTACTTCAGGCATTTAATAGTAACCTCGGTTTCAAAATTTTCCATTAATTGAAGAAATACACTCACTACTGAATCTCCTAGATGTACTCTGCTCTCTATAACTACAATCATAAGAATACTGTTTACCAAGGTGATATTATTTTTGATTTTCATAAAAACACTTTATCATTTCTAACCTTTTAATGATGTATCTTTTTTTTTGTTTGTGTTATTAAAAGCGAAACTATAAGAAATCCATGTGCTATGGTTTGGCTCTGTGTGTCCACCCAAATCTCATATTGAATTGTATTCCGGTAATTCCCATGTGTTGTGGGAGGGATCTGGTCAGAGATAATTTGAATTATGAAGGCGGTTTTCCCCATACTGTCCTAGTGGTAGTGAAAAAGTCTCACAAGATCTGATGGTTTTATCAGGGGTTTCTGTTTTTGCATCTTTCTCATTTTCTCTTGCTGCCACCATGTAAGAAGTGCCCTTTGCCTCCTGCCATGATTGCGAAGCCTCCTCAGGCATGTGGAACGGGCTGGGGAGGCTTCCTCATTTTTACCCTGTTGATAAATACATACCTAAGACTGGAAAGAAAACAAAAAATGTTTTTTCTTTCCAGTCTTAGGTGTGTATTTATCAACAGGGTAAAAATAGACTAACACAGTAAGTTGGTACCAGTAGAGTAGGGCACTGCTGAAAAGATATCCAAAAAATATGGAAGCAACTTTGGAATTGGGTATCAGGCAGAGGTTGGAACACTTTGGAGTGATCAGAAGAAAACAGGAAAATGTGGGAAAATTTGGAACCTCCTAGAGACTTGCTGAATGGCTTTGACAAAAATGTTGATAGTGATATGAACAATAAGGTCCAGGCTGAGGTGGTCTCAGATGGAGATGAGGAACTTGTTGGGAACTGGAGTAAAGGTGATACTTGTTATGTTTTAGGAAAGAGACTGGTGGCATTTTGCCCCTGCCCTAGAGATTTGCGGAAGTCTGAACTTGAGAGAGATGATTTAGCATATCTGGCAGAAGAAATTTCTAAAGCAACAAAGTATTCAAGAGGTGACTTGGGTGCTGTTAAAGCACTGCATTTTAAAAGGGAAACAACATAAAAGTTGGAAAATTTGCAGCCTGACAATGCAGTAGAAAAGAAAAACCAATTTTTTGAGGAAAAATTCAAGCGGGCTGCAGAAATCTGCATTAGTCACGAGAAGTCAATGTTAGTCCCCCAAGACAGTGGGGAAAATGTCTCCTGGGCATGTCACAGGTCTTCACGGCAGCCCCTCTCATCACAGATCCAGAAGCTAGGAGGAAAAAATGGTTTTGTGGGCCAGGCCCAGGGTGCCATACTCTGTGCAGCCTAGGGACTTGGTGCTGTGTCCCAGCTACTCCAGCCATTGCTAAAAGGGGGCAAGGTACAGCTCAGCCCATGGTTTCAGAGGGTCGAAGTCCCAAACCTTGGCAGTTTCCACATGGTGTTGAGCCTGTGGGTGCACAGAAGTCAAGAACTGAGGTTTGGGAATCTCCATCTAGATTTCAGAAGATGTATAGAAATGCCTGGATGTCTAGAAAAAAGTTTGCGGTGGGGGTGGGCACTTATGAAGAACCTTTGCTAGGGCAGCACAGCAGGGAAATCTGGGGTTGGAGCTCCCACAGAGTCCCTACTGGGGCACCATCTAGTGGAGCTTTGAGAAGAGGGCCACCGTCCTCCAGATTCCAGAAAGGTAGATCCATCGACAGCTTACATTGTGTGCCTGGAAAAGCTGCAAACACTCAATACCAGCCTGTGAAAGCAGCTGGGAGGGGGGCTGAACCCTGCAAAGCTACAAGGGCAGAGCTATCCAAGAGTATGGGAACCTATCACTTGGATCAGCATGTCCTGGATGTGAGACATGGAGTCAAAAGAGATCATTACGGAGCTTTAAAATTCGACTTCTCTGCTGAAATTTCAGACTTGTATGGGACCTGTAACCTCTTTGTTTCGGCCAATTTCTCCCATTTGGATCAGCTGTATTTACCCAATATCTGTATTCCCACTGTATCTAGGAAGTATCTAGCTTGCTTTTGATTTTACAGGCTCATAGGTGGAAGGGACTTGCCTTGTATCAGATAAGATTACGGACTGTGAACTTTTGGGTTAATGCTGAAATGAATTAAGACTTTGGGGTACTGTTAGGAAGGCATGATTTGTTTTAAAAATGTGAGGACATGAGATTTGGAGGGGCCAGAAGCAGAATAATATGGTTTGGCTCTGTGTCCCCACCCAAATCTCATCTTGAATTATGTTCCCATAATTCCCATGTGTTGTGGGAGGGAACTGGTGGGAAGTAACCTGAATCATGGGGGTGGTTTCTCTCATACTGTTCTCATGGTAGTGAATAAGTCTGAGGAGATCTGATGGTTTTATCAGTGGTTTACACTTCTGCATCTTCCTCATTTTGTCTTGCCACCACCAGTAAGGAGTGCGTTTCACCTCCCACCATGATTCTGAGGCCTCCCCAGCCATGTGGAACTGCAGGTCCAATTAAACTCCTTTTTCTTCCCACTCTTAGGTGTATCTTTATCAGCAGCATGAAAACAGACTAACACAGTAAGTCCCTGTAAACACTGTTTCTGTACCTTCTTGAATGCTTTAATTATATATTGTTATTTGGGAAACATAACTATAGATATTATGACATTTGTCTTCTGAGAGCTCTAGGTCAGTGGTGTTGGAACACTAGGGAACAAAAGCCTGAGGTATACCATGGTGTTTGTGGAGGCTCAAGCAACTCCATCTTGGATGCTAATCTACCATGTTGACTTGTTAATTAACCCCTGTGCTGGGAAGGCATCCAACATTTCCAGTTCATGTATTGCTCCTTGTTTAAGAACACTTACTTACCATAAATCTTGCTCTTAGGTCAAAACTGCCTTTACGTTATCATATTGACATTATCATATTTTAATTGTTCTGCACAGTCCTTTTGAATTACACATACCCTTTTGCTATAGTATATAAGCCCTGGGTTTGAGGAATACTGGTGCAGGGAACCACCATTTTGTCTTGCTGCTGCCTGAGACACAGATACGGCTTCTCTTTGTAAGTCTCTATTAAATGTTCTTTCTGAAGAACTGAATATGTCACCCTCTTGTCTGGCCTCTCAGATACCTAGAATTTTCAGGGTAGGTTTGCATAGACCTGTCCACTGCAGAATGTGTTTCAATCTTCTCCTTCTCCTTCTCCTTCTTCTCCTTCTTCCCTTTTTAATGGATGAGAGGTTTCTATATGGCCCAGGCTGGCCTTGAACACCTAGCCTTGCCTCTTTATGCACCAGGAAAACAGGCCTGAGCCACCACGGCTCCCTATCACACATACTTCTTATCTTCTTGCTCTAGTCTCTTAGCAATTATCATCATTCATCATACTACATATATAATTAGCTTATCATTTTTATTGTCAAAGAACATAGGAAAATTCAAGAGAGTTAGAAATTTTTGTATGTTTGGTTCACTGCTGTATTTTCAATTTTAAGAACAATCCCTTGCATGTAGTAGGCACTCAGGCAACATTAGCTTAACAAATCAATTAGTAATGGCCACCTGCCTGCCAGATTCTTAATGCCAACAGTAGTTACCTAACTAGATTCCCAACCATGACTAGGTTATTGTACATTGAATTAGATTATTGGATGCCACCCCTGCTTGTATCTTAGTCCTCTAGACAACACTTTGATTTATTGGACAGCTCTTGAATCAGGTCTTAATTACTGTCCTCCACCTGATTCCCACTCTAAACTCCAAATTAAAGCTCATATATCCTTGGTTTTATTTTTTACCACTTCAAAAAGTGAAAAAGACAAATTCTGAATTTAGATTTTCCATTGGTAAATAAGGGAGATAATTAAAGTGCTCATTGCAGTCCTTAGAACCTGTGAGCATTCACCAAATATTTAGGATGACACATTAAATGTCTCTAGACATAGACACTTAGATAAAAGATTTACATTTATTCCACAAGTGTCTATTATCAAATGGGTATATTTAAGGTATAAGTGAAGTAGCAGAAGCAGGAAAACTATAAAGACTGGGGAAATGAGGGTAGAAGCTCCTAAAATTTTATTGGCATGCCAAAGGTCCAATGTCAACATTCTCATGAGATATAACAACATACCAAGAAAATAATATGTTCTCTTTCAACCTACAAGTTGGCCAACAGTATAATAATATATTATAAAATAAGTGTTTTAAGAATTTTACTAAATATTTCTTAAGACAAAAATAACTGCTTCATGGAAAGTAAAATGAAGTAACTTTAGATATTCGTGAGACCATTTTGTGAAAACTTCTGGGTATGCTTCTTGTTTTCAGGGGAAAACTTGGTAATGCCTGCATAACAAAATCAAGGCACCACTGATATAAAACATCCTATCGCATTTCAGTATAAGTGTTTTCCCAATTTTTATGGTAATTTAAATAATACCCAGAAGGAGATATATATTTTAAAATATGATATAAAATACTTCCATATTATTAGGCACAATTATGTTTGCAATAATAATTTAAAATATCAAGAATTAACTGTTAGGCTTTCAGTTTTAGTATCAAAATGTTAAGTCAATTATTTTCTCCTGAAAACTAAATGAGCCCAGAACCACTTAGCCCTACATCATACCTTATATCTATCAGCAAACACAATGCACTACCTGTCAAGTTTGAGCATTGCAACCACTGAAGTGTAAATTCTGTATTACTTCAGGGTCATTGATTGATAGGAACCCATAAAATGTATTTCAAGAAAGATTTATTCAGCACTCCCTAGGAAAATATTTTATTGCCATGAAGAAAAGCACAAGTCATTAAAAGAGGTTTTTGAATCTGAAATACCTAAGTCTATCAACACCGATATGCTAAAATTATTTTATATTAAATACATTAATCTCAACCTACAACATGTGTATATACATGACTTTTATAGCAATTTAAAAAGATTCCTTTTACCTTCTAAGGTATGTCATCCTGCCACTGCTCATTAACTGTGCAACCTGGTGGAGCTTGAATAACTGGTTTAGAATCCAGTTGAAATGTCATTCCCTTTATGAATCTTTCCATGATTTTCAAGGACACTTTACCTCTTCCACACCTGCGTTTACTTCTAGTGTGCTTCTATTCTGTAATGTATCTGCATTCTGAGCACTTTGTGGTTTATGGCAATGGCAGTAGCTTCTTGCAGAGTCTCAGTGCCCAAGATTGGCATTTGTCTAAATGCAGTGCCTCAATGTTTGTGGAATAAATCAATAATGATTCTAGTCTTACGCAGTCACAAACTATACTCATTGCCTGTGATTCATTCTCTTATCCTAACATTCCCAATTGCAAATTATTACAAATTGTTGTAAAAATTTGAAGTGAGAAGAAAACTTCAGAGAGTGACTTCAACATTTGGTTAAGAACTGCTACTTTGAGGAGACAACTTCAGACAGCCATTAAGTAGGCAAGTGAAGACTAAAAATTAGAGGAAAGAGCAATAAAGAAAAATAAGAAATATTTTTAAATATTGTAAAGAAGTATATTTTACATTTTTTGTAAAAGTAAGTGTAAAAACCTGGAAGTAACAAAAATTGAGAAACCAGTGTTACAAGTACAGCAGGAAAGAGGAAATGCATAGTTCTGAAGCAGAAAAGGTGAGCAGGGCAGCCCCTAAAGGATTTCATAGACACTAGTAAGAAATGAGAGTATCTTAGAAGTGCAATAGAAAATCAAATAGTATTGAGCAGTAAAATGACATAAGCAGATACACATTTCAAAAACATTTTAGTGTCATGAATATACTAAAGATAGCGTGCAAGTGAGGAGCTTAATGGAAGTATTGTGACATTCTTCAGTCTTTGATACGGAGTTAAAAGTAAATCAAAATAAGGCAGTTTCAAGATATATTTTGCAGTAAAAATGATAGAATTTGCTGTTGATTGGAGAGCAGTGAAAGAGAAAAAAAAAGACTAGGTCTCTTTTATGCTTTCCTGCAACATAGGCATGAAAGGATTTTGGAGAAAGTGTGGGAAAAAAGAATCATCAAGAGCACTCAAAACATAATTTTAACCTCATCTTCTGTTTGTACTTAGTACCATTATTTTCATATATCAAGGGAAGTCTATATGAGTTTACTATACCATAGCCTAATATTTGATAGCCTATAGCCTATAAACCTCTTGATAAACTAGAAATTCATGTAAACATAAGGTTAAAGTCTTTTCATTTTTATTTTCAGTGTGCACATAGTGCTCTGATTTTATCCACAAATTATTCATAGAGACTAACGCTAATACCATGTGGGTTTTGAGTAAAGAGAACAACCAATAAACTTTATACACTGATCTTTTAGTTTCCTTCTATTTTCTCTAGAATACAAATAATGAAGATTTACAGCTATTCTACTGTGGCATCAGAAAGGACTAGGTAAACAAAAAAATGGAAAGTTCTTGTTCTTTATAAAAGGAAGCCCTAGGTAGACTTAGCTAAATGTAATAAGTGATATTAGTTTACAATGGATTTATGCAGTCAGATAGACATTTATGTTTTAATGATATCTGAAGGAGAGCAGGGACATCTATTTGTTTTTAATATAGGCTGAAATCACAATGGAGATAAAGTAATTTTATTAAAATGTATTTTGTTTCAACACATTACTGGAACAATCCTCATGACGGTTTTGCTAGTGTAATTTAATGCTAATTTTTAAGAGGCTGTTATATAGTTGAAATAGGCACAAGTTTATTTAAGTCCTCTATTTGTGATGTTTAGAATATAGCATATGACACCCATGAAAGTTAAATCCAGGATTCATTGAAGACCATTTGGTATCTTTTTCCATCTTATATAAATGTAAAATCAATATATGCTCATTGTGGAAGACTAGGCAGTGTGGAAATACATAAAAGGAATGAAGTAAATCATCTGTAATCCCACCCAGAAGTCAACGCCATTAACATTTTGATGATTTCTGTCTAGTCATTTTTAGGAAGTATTAGACACACACGAAAATATACCTAGTTGACACCCCTCTGATTATAGTATCTGTACCATATTATTCACTTTATATTAATTTATAATCATTTTTAATTCCTTTAAATTATTTTCTAAGTCATTATTTATAATAATGATATATCATATGGACTATTATTTAACGATTTGTATTTTAAGATGCACAAAGCATTTTACACTTTTCTAATTATTGTAAATAATACTGCAATGAATAACTCTGAATATATATATTGAGATTATGTTTACAATTACTGTCTTAGGATAAATATCCAAAAAGCAAATTACTGATTCGCAGGATTTGGACATTTGAAACACTGCAGATGCAACTTAACAACTGAAGAAACATCACCTCAATTCCTGCCACCCATATAACAATGCGAATCTTACAAAGAAAAAAAAAACAAACCCTGGATACTTTCAGGTATTGTGGTTTCCTTTAGTAAATCAAAATTTTTGACATGTAAAAATGGTTACTAATTATATTAGTAGTTTTAAGTTACATTTGTCAGATTGTGAGACTGAATTTTTCTATAACTTAATTAGCTAATTTTATTTCCAGACATTGTCAATGTCCTTTGTGTATTTTCGCAATGGAGTTTAAATAATCCACTTGTATTCTATTTTTAAATGTTAAAAAAGTTTCAAATATTTCTCAAATCTGTCTCTTTTCCCCTTTTAATTAATGGTATTTTTATGTGTAGAATTTTTTTATGTATAGTCAACTCTATAAATCTTTCATATTATCTCCCAGAAAATTTTGTGATATAATTTGATTTCTCTTCCTCTTCCTTCTTTTATATTCCATTTTTATGGTAAGGTGAGAAAGGTGAGAATCATTTTTTTAAAATAACTATTTATTTTCTATTTATTACTGTGGTTTACTTATCAAGTCTTAGTGTATGATATATGAGCATTTTCAGTGATTATAAAATGTTTTTCAATAGTGTATTTGTTGATATTTTACAGTAATATGTTTTAAATATTACAGTGTGTGGAAAGGTTATTTTAAAAGACAGACTACAACTTAAAATGTGTACATTTAAGTAGAAATTCAAACCTTTTAAAAACATTTTTATATTAAAATTTTTAATTTAAAAAATTATAAAACTTAGCTGTTTTTCTAAACAATGATTACCATGCATAGTTTTATTCATTTACTAGTGCATCAAACATTCATTTAGTGACATTATTATGGCAGAATGAGAAAACAGAAATCAGTAAGATGCTATAGAGACACAACTTCTCCCTTAACTTAGAAAACATGTAATCTTCACTTTTGAGAATGTACAGGCTATTTTTTATATATCTGAGCATTTAGTCTAGGCATTCTACTTAATAAATAGCAATCACCGCTATTAAGTCTGAGCTAAATTGTCTCTTCTTTCAAAAACCTTCTTTCTCACTTGAAATATCTTTGGTATTAGCTTTCTCTTTCAGAGAAATAAAAGTATCCAAATTACTATAATTGCAAGGTTAACTGAAAAGGGAAACGTTATGTAAAAATATAAAAAAAGTTTAGATAAAGCTCAACAACTTACAGAGCTAACTGTGAACAAGGTTGAAAACCGAAATCTGTTCTATCTTCCTTGATACAGCATACGTTAAAGTATCAATTCAATAAAATATTTTTATTTTTAAAAGGAAATGTTATTACAAACAAAATTATTAAACGTGAAGAATTATTTTTTGGGCTCTGAGATATACAAAATGTATTGTAATAAAAACATTCCAGATTCTTCCATTTTAAAACATTAAGAAAATTGCCTTGGTAAGGAACATTGCTTTAAAAAGGCACTTCAGTAAGTGAATATCTCTAGATGGGGGTGAAAGATAGTTCAGAATTAGAGAGGTGTTTGCCAAGAGATTCACAGCCCAGCACTGAAGAACAACAGATGGCAGCAGTAACATTGAAAACTTGCCGCAGATCCTGTCTGGCACACTTTCAAAATGGCCATTTATATTTTCTAGCACAAACAGCCAACTGCTGTCTCCTTATATTGCAAGCATGGATATAGAAGAGAAGACAAAATGCAAGAATGACACTTGAGTCCTCTTAACAGAGGAAAGGGATTCAACTTGAATAGGGATGTGGGCTGGTGATACACCCTTGCCTGACCAGATGTCTTAATTTTCTAGGCAGTCTCCTCATTGCTGGTGACCTAACCTATCTCCAGGCCTAAAATATTGCCAGGTGCTCTCAGGCTACTGCCTCACTTCCCACACCCTGGTCTCTGTCTCTGAGCTTTGTTTAGTAACTTCCATTTGAACGTTCCTTACTCCCTGAAAAACATTTCAGTCCACAGATTGTTGTTGCTAACCTGGACTATGTCTCACCTCAGGTGGGCAAATTAGAGTGAGTGCATGCACAGAAAGGGTCAGGACAACACAGAAGCGAGCCAGAGAGTGGTCACTGAGTCAGCACTGACAGGAGATAGAGGAGTTGCAGTAAGTGGAAAGGCTCAGAACTTCGACAGAAGGGATATGATACCCAGTAACAAAGAAATAATTTGATATGGTTTGGCTGTGTCCCCACCCAAATCTCATCCTGACTTGTATCTCCCATAATCTCCACATATCATGGGAGGGAACTGGTGGGAGGTAACTGAATTGGGGGGCAGGTTTTTCCCATGTTGTTCTCATAATAGTGAATACGTCTCTCACAAGATCTGAAGGTTTCATAAAGAGCAGTTCCCCTGCACACACTCTCTTGTCTGCAGCTACGTAAGATGTGACTTTGCTTCTTATTCATCTTTTGCCATGATTGTGAGGCCTCTCCAGCTATGTGGAACTGTGAGTCAATTAAACGTCTTTTCTTTATAAATTACCCAGTCTCAGGTATGTGTGTATTAGCAGCCTGAAAACAGACTAATACAGACCTGATACATCGAGCAGCCCTTCATCTCAAATGGAGAGCTTTTATATCACTACAGCAGAAATAAATTTCCCAGGATTTAATGAGGACAAACAGAGGGGCCTGCCAGAAAGAATGTTACAAAGCCTTGGAGAAAAGTAGCTCCTTTTCAGGTAGTTTGTAGCATAGGTTATGACGTTATTCCCTATTTCTCTCCAGAGAAGAGAACTAGAATTTATAGGGGAAGCTATATAATTGATTGGGATATATCCTATAAGGTGTCGATTCATGGGCTTGATCTTATGGCTTTATTTTTATTTTTATTTTAGAGACAGAGTCTCGCTCTGTTGCCAGGCTGGGGAGTGTGCAGTGGTGTGATCACTCTTCATTGCAACCTCCACCTCCCAGGTTCAAATGATTCTCCTGCCTCAGCTGCTCGAGTAGCTGGGACTACAGACATGTGCCACCATGTCCAGATAATTTTTTGTATTTTGAGTAGAGAAGGGGTTTCACCATGTTGGCCAGGATGGTCTTGATCTCTTGATCTCGTGATCCGCCTGCCTCAGCCTCCCAAAGTGCTGAGATTACAGGTGTGAGCCACCGCGCCCAGCTAGCTTTATCCTTTCATTTGCCAGATAGTGAATCTTATACTACCCTGTCTTACCTTCAGGGTTATGAAATGCTGAATACTCTTCTTGGGCTAATATGAGTCAAATAATAGGATCAGGAAATAAAATTTATCCAAATTTGGGTTTATATACCAAAGCTACCTCATCTCCTATATTCCATATAGGTTACTTCCAGATCTGCCACTAGCCTATGTAGCAAGTACCTTTGTATAGTTCCATGAAGCATAGCTTACAATACAGAGTGTCATCTGGATTTCAGCTAGACAGCCACTCTATTGCGCAAATATGAGTGGGATCCAACCTGTACAACTACGCATGGTTCATTCTGAATACTGTCATGGAAGCACATACCCAAGGCAAAAACTCAAGTTGGTCCATCATGCATAATCTCAATCTATATCTAACTGGGTATCAAGCTCAATTGGATCTTTATTTCCTCCATCTGCATCTCTTTATCTGTATTGCCATTATCGTAATGAAACACCTCACCATTTACCAGTAGGCTATTGCTGTGCTCTCCTAACCGGTATCTCTTCTTCTAGCGTGGGTTTGCAATGCACCCATCAAAGAGCAGGAGTAAATTCTGTAGACTTTAGCATGGTACAAAGACTCTTCAAAGTCTGATCTATGCCTAAGGCCTAGCCTAGTTTCCCATTGTTTACCTATATATAGTCACATTGAGCTACTCTGTACTTCTTCAAGCATTCACTTTCTTGTTAAAAATGTACAAATATGTTTGTACTTAATTGTGTTTATATTCATATTCATTCATATTCTTTATCTTTTCCTCTCTCTTGCTCTCTCTTCAAGAGTTGAGTTTGAACCAGTTGAGGACATTAATAGAAATCTATTTTAGAAATTAGAATATCTTATTATGGATATCTTATATGGTTATATATAAATAACTTGTAAGATGCTCTGGTACTGAGTTTTCATGCACTGTGTTATGGTAGTATACTGACAAAATAAATGCATTACATGAAACACATCAAATATGCTATCAAGTCAAGAAGTATTCTTCATGTACAAGAAACTATGTTAGATACTATTTGCTTTAGATTTATAACCCAGTAATTAAAAACATCATTAGGGTTTCCTCAGTGTTTGTCATATTCCTTAGCATAATCTCCGTAAACTGATAAACAACTTCGGCAAAGTCTCAGGATAAAAAATCAATGTGCAGAAATCACAAGCATTCCTATACACCAAAAAAGGACAAACAGAGAGCCAAATCAAGAGCAAACTCCCATTCACAATTGCTACAAAGAGAATAAAATACCTAGGAATACAACTAACAAAGAATGTAAAGGACCTCTTCAAGGAGCAGTACAAACCACTGATCAAGGAAAGAAGAGAGGACACAAACAGATGGAAAAACATTCCATGCTCATGATTAGATAGAATCAGTATCATGAAAATGGCCATACTGCCCACAGCAATTTATAGATTCAACACTATCCCCATCAGGCTACCAATGACCTTCTTCACCAAACTAGAAAAAAACACCTTAAACTTTATATCAAACCAAAAGAGAGCCCACATAGCCAAGTCAATCCTAAGCAAAAAGAACAAAGCTGGAGGCATCACACTACCTGACTTCATACTGTACTACAAGCCTATAGTAATCAAAACAGCATGGTACTGGTACCAAAACAGGGATATAGACCAATGGAACAGAACAGAGGCCCCAGAGGCAATGCCACACATCTACAACCATCTGATCTTTGACAGACCTGACAAAAACAAGCAATGGGGAAATGATTCCCTGTTTAATAAATGGTGTTGGGAAAACTGGCTAGCAGTGTGCAGAAAGCAGAAACTGGACCCCTTCCTTACACCTTATACTAAAATTAGCTCCAGATGGATTAAAGACTTAAACATAAGACCTAACACCATAAAAACCCTAGAAGAAAATCTAGGCAAAACAGTTCAGGACATAGGTATAGGCAAGGACTTCATGACCAAAAGCATTGGCAACAAAAGGCAAAACAGACAAATGAGATCTAATTAAACTCCAGAGTTTCTGTAC
>CAUYLG010029909.1:0-115453 GCA_963573385.1 Cacajao melanocephalus
CCCAAATGCCCATCGATGATAGACTGGACAGGGAAAATGTGGCACATATACACCATGGAATATTATGCAGCCATCAAAAACGATGAGTTCATGTCCTTTGTAGGGACATGGATGAACCTGGAAACCATCATTCTCAGCAAACTGACACAAGAATACAAAATCAAACACCACATGTTCTCACTCATAGGCGGGTGCTGAACAACAAGAATACATGGACATAGGGAGGGAAGCACTACACATTGGGGTCTGTTGCGGGGACATAGGGGAGGGACAGTGGGAGGTGTGGAGTTGGGGAGAGATAGCATGGGGAGAAATGCCAGATATAGGTGAAGGGGAGGAAAGTAGCAAATTACACTTCCACATGTGTACCTATGCAACAATCTTGCATGTTCTTCACATGTACCCCAAAACCTAAAATGCAATAAAAAAAATAAAATAAAATCTTATAACTTATTTTCAGAACTTATATAAATAACTCTAAATTTGTATTGATCAGTAATAGGTGGTTGGTCATTTGATATTCTAAAATGCTAATGCTCACATTAAACATAAATTGCCTGTATCAGAGGCAAACCATTCATTTAGGAGACAGCCCCAGAGTATTGAATATTGTACAATCCCTTGGTAAAATATGATATAAATATTGAATCCATTTAGAAAAAAATACTGTTTCCCATATCAATTCAATCTGAACAAATGACCTTTCCTTAATGAATTTTAAAATATAAACCACATTGATAAATAGTTACCAGATAGCTATTTTTACAATAAATAGTTACAGAATGATATTCACTGCAGCTATAATTCCATTTTCATCCATTTGAGTGGACCACCTAAAATACTGAATAAAAAACAGTAAAAACATTATAGTAATATGTGGCTGATATGCTACTAAGGAAGTTTTAGGTGGCAAGAAAAAAATATATATTGTATTTTGTATTTGTCCTAAAGGTTTTGGGTAGCTTTAGTAGATTATAACTTTAGTATAGTTAAAGCTGCTTCTAGGAAACAGGGACAAAGCAGAACTTTTAACTAAATCATAATGATCTATGCGAAAACACTAGACTCATGAGACTATGACCCAGGACTCCCAAGAGACACCACTCTCATTAAAAGAATACACATGACACCACTTTCAGTAAAAGAATACACATAAACACATACACACACACCCTTATGAAATCAGTTTTTTTGTGTTTTTTTTTTTTAAATTTGCTCACCCACATATACCTTGATCTTGTGAAATCTATGAAGGGAAACTGTGTAGATAAATAGTCCTCTTAGTCAAGGCTTGTCATGAGAATTCTAATTAGAATGTTAAACAAATGAGAGTAAAGGTCAGTAAAAAGCTGCCCTCAGATTGCTAGTATTTCCAGGAGTATGGCAAAGAAACCACAAACTCACTATGAAGGAGTTTTCTTTTAACTCAGTTCTCAAATGATCTCCACAGAGGTAGTTTCAAAAAACATTGCTCAAATTCAAAACTAACTAAAATCATAAGAAAAATGAGCCCCCATGAGTCAGTAGGAAAAGACACCTTAACAATTAGAACTTCCAAATTCAAAAATGTTGGGATATCAGGAACAGAAACAGTATATGCAAAGTTATTTTTAAGATATTTAAACAAATTAAAGGCAGTATTTGAAAACATAACAAAGCATGAACAATTCATAAAAAAATTAAAAAGGTTTAAAAATATAAAACAAATTCTGAAAAATATATATATATTAAACTTTGAAACACAGCAATCATTAGATAACAAAGCATATGCATTTCAAGAGCAAACAAACATGGAAGATACATCTGAAAAAATTACATAGAACATGGTTGAGAGAGATAAAAAGTTTGAGATATTAAGACATCCAAAATCTTGAGGGTAAAATGAAGAAGCTTGGAATTCCAGAGGTGATGATAGGAAGAATAGAGATAAAGAAAATATTGAGAAGATAATGGCTGGAAAATTACAATATTCATTAAGCATTCCACAAGGCCAGAAATCCAGTAAATATTTAGAATATGTTTTCATAAGATTAAAACTAGAAAATGTAAAAAATAAAAAACACATTAAAAGCAGCCAGCTAAGTGCCCATTATGTACAAAGAAACGTCAATAAAAGCTTATTTGCAATAATAACAAGCCACAAGACAGTTAAATTTCATCTTGAAAGATCCACCAGAAAAGAACAGCCATCCAGAATTCTGTATTTAGCAACATCATAGTCAAGATTGAGACAAAACAAGAAACATTAAAGAAAGAATCTAATACCAAGACATCAGTTGATAGGTGAACGTTAGATTTACTTCATCAAGAAGAAAAATATTTATTATTCATCAAGAAGAATAATGATCAGAAATGCAAGAGTTTTGAAGAGAAAAGATATCATCTGAAAGATAGTGGAAATAATGTCTAATTTATGGTGTAAACCAATTATATCTAAAATCACTGATAACAAGATCAAGAATCACAGAATGGATAACTGGAGCTAAAGCATTGAAAACATAGGAGAAAAAATTAATGATCAATTTTAGACTGTTGAGTTAAATGAGTATTTTCCATATTTTACAGTCACAACAAGAGTAGAAGAAAATAAACTCCAAAGAAGAAAAAAATGAAACACATATTCAATTAGCACAACACAAGACAGAAAAATAGAAACACTAAATATGAAAAGAAACGAATTAAAAAGGAATCAAAGAAAACACAGTAGGGAGACTAATTTTTCCACTCAGAGAAAGAAAAAAATACAGTGGATCTCTATAACCCACCATGAACAAAATTCATGGCCAGATGAATCAAGAACTTAAATACAGAAATGGTGTTTTTACAACTTATAGGAAACATTGGAGGAAAGATTTAGGATCTCAAGTTAAGGAAGGTGTTTTGAAGCAAGACAGAAAAAGTACAAAACATTGATGGCGCTAAGATAGCCCACTACAAGCAGCAGCAATCTGAGTTTCCCATCCAAAAGAACCATAACAGCGTAAGAACCGTGCACTGCAACCAAATTATCCAGGTTCTGTCGTCAGAACTGACTAGGTGGTTGGTGTGACCCATGGAGAGAAAGAAAATGCAGTGTGGTGTGACGGTCCACCTGAGAGTCACACAAGGCAGGGTAGCCTCACCCAGCAGCCAAGGGAGGCAGTGAGTGAGTGTGCTACCCCAGCCTGGGAAAACATGCTTTCCCAGCTGTGCCTCCGAACTGTCTAAGCCCTTTAAGCTCCGTGGAGGAGGAGCAACAGCCAATGCTGGGACTAATGGACACCTAACACGCTAAGCTCTAAGGGAGGGGAAAAGGCAACAGCCATCTTTGTGGCTTCAGGCCGTACTCTTCCCTTGCTGGAGTTAAGGAGGTGGGACAGCTTGGTCCCAAGAGGTATCCCCCAGCAGCCCAACACACAGGCTGTGGCAGACGGTGGACAGAGTGCCTCTTAATGCCTGACTTTAGCCCATCCCTCCTCATTGGGCAGGTCTCCTTGTAGGAACTCCAACAACTCCAGCCAATGGATTGCAGACAGAACTCTTATCTTCCTGGGCCTGGGAGTTCTGAGAGGGTGGGGTGACCACATTCTTTGTGGACCAGCAGTCTTACACTTTCCTCCTATTTCTGAGGAATCCAGGAAGCCCAGATGAGTGAGTTTCCCCTCAGCACATCAAACCCCCTCCACCTAAGGACAAAGCACTTCGTTAAATGGGTCCCACTCCCCATGCCACCCAACTGGGTGAGACCCCCCCAACAGGGGTTGTCAGATACCTTGCAAAGGAGTGTTCCTACCAGCATCAGGTCAGTGCCCCTCAAGGTCAGAGATCCCAGAGGAAGGAGAAGGTACCTATCTTTGCTGTTCTCCAGCTTTCTGGAGTAACATCTACAGGTGCTAGAGCCAAACAGATGAATAGGGCCTGAAGTGTGAACCCCCAGCAAACCACAGCAGCCATACAAAAGAGGGACCTGACCACTGAAAGAAAAACAGAAAGCAACAACAGCATCAAAAAGCAAAAACGTTTTTTACAAAAAGCCCATCTAAGAGTCAGCAGTTTCAAAGATCAACACTAGACAAACCCGTGAGGATGAGAAAAAAAAAAAAATCAATGAGAAAACACTGAAAATCCAAAAGGCCAGAGTGCCTCTTTTCCTCCAAATGATCGTGACGCCTCTCCACGAAGGATGCAGAACTGGACGGAGGATGAGATGGATGAACTGACAGAAGTAGGCTGCAGAAGGTGGGTAGTAACAAACCATTGAGCTAAAGGAGCATGTTCCAATGTAATGCAAAGCAGTTAAGAACCTTGCCAAATTGTTACAGGAGCTGTTAATTAGAATAACCAGTATAAAAAGAAATATAAATAACCTAATGGAGCTGAAAAAAACAGCAGAAAAACTTCGTGAAGCATATGCAAGTATCAATAGCCAAATCGACCGAGCAAAGGAAAGGATATCAATAAAGGGATCAATCCAACAAGAGCTAACTATCATAAATATATATGCGCCCAATAAGGGAGCATTCAGATTCATAAAACAAGTTCTTAAAGACCTACAAAGAGACTTAGACTCCCACACGATAATAGTGGGAAACCTTAACACCCAACTGTCAGTGTTAGACAGATCAACAAGACAGAAAATTAATAAGGGTTTTCAAGGCTTCAAGTCAGCTCTGGATTTAGTGGACCAAATAGACATGTACGGAACTCTCTACCTCAAATTTAGAGGATATACATTCTTCTCAGTGCCACATGGTGCTTATTCTAAAATCGACCACATAGTTGTAAGTAAAACACTTTTCAACAATGCAAAAGAACTGTAGTAACAGTCTATCAGAACACAGTACAAATAAATTAGAACTCAGGATTAAGAAACTCACTCAAAACCACACAACTATATGGAAATTTAACAATATACTCCTGAATGACTCCTGGGTAATGAAATTAAGGCAGAAATCAAGAAGTTCTTTGAAACCAGTGAGAACAAAAAGACAATCTGCTGGAATCTCTGAAACACAGCTTAAGCAGTGTTAAGAGGGAAATTTGTAGCACTAAATTCCTGTATCAGAAAGCTGGAAAGATCTCAAATTGACACCCTAACAACACAATAAAAAAAGCTAGAGAAGTAAGAGAGAACAAATCAAAAAGCTAGAAGAAGACAAGAAATAACTAAGATCAGAGCAGAACTGAAGGAGATAGAGAGACACACAAAACAAAAAACCTTAAAAAAAATGAATCCGGGATCTGAATTTTGAAAAAATTAACAAAATACATAGAAAACAATCTAGACTAATAAGAAGAGAGAAAAAAAATCAAATAGACACAATAAAAAATAATAAAGGGGACACCACCACTGACCCCAAAGAAATATAGATTATGATCAGAGAATACTATAAACACCTCTAGGCAAATAAACTAGAAAATGTAGAAAAAATGGATAAATTCCTGGACACACACACACCCTCCCAAGACTAAACCAGGAAGAAGATGAATCTCTGAATAAATGAATAATACATTCTGTAATTGAGGTAATAATTAATAGCCTACCAAAAGAAAAAAAAAAAGCCCAGGAACAGAGAGATTAACAGCCAAATTCTACCAGACATACAAAGGAGCTGGGACCATTCCTTCTGAAAGTATTCTAAACAACAGAAAAGGAAGGACTCTTCCCTAACTCATTTTAGGAGGTAGCATCATCCTGATAACAGAAACTGGCAGAGACACAATGAAAAAAGTAAACTTCAGGCCAATGTCCCTGTTGAACACCGACGCAAAAATCCTCAATAAAATACTGGCAAACTGAAACCAGCAGCACATAAAAAAGCTTATCCACCACTATCAAGTCAGTTTCATCCCTGGGATGCAAGGCTAGTTTAACATACACAAATCAATAAATACAATCTATCACATAAACAGAACCAAGGACAAAACCACATGATTATCATAATAGATGCAAAAAAGTCTTTCAATAAAATTCAACATCTTTTTATGGTAAAAAATCTCAACAAACTAGGTACTGACAAAGCATACCTCAAAATAATAACTATTCATGACAAACCCGCAGTCAATATACTGAATGAGGAAAAGCTCGAAGACTTGCCTTTGAAAACACGTGCAAGACAAGGATGCCCTGTTTCACCACTTTTATTCAATATAATATTGAAAGTTCCAGCCAGGGCAATCAGGCAAGAGAAAGAAATAAAGCATATTTGAATAAGAGAGAAAGTCAAACTGTCTCTGCAGAAAACATGACACTTTATTTAGAATACACCATCATCTCAGCCCAAAAACTTAAGCTCTTAAGCAACTTAAGCAAAGTTTCAAGATACAAAATCAATGTGCAAAATCACAAGCATTTCTGTACACTAACAATAGAGAAGCAGAGGGCCAAATCATCCATGAACTCTCATTCACAGTTACTGCAAAGAAAATTAAGTACTAGGAATACAGCTAACAAGGGATGTGAAGGACCTCTTCAAGAAGAACTACAAACCACTGCTTAAGGAACTAAGAGAGAACACAAATGGCAAAATATTCTGTCCTCATGCATAGGAAGAATCAATATTGTAGGGGGCGCACAACAACATATTCAAGCTTATGTACATGGCATTTGAGGTCAGGGCATGGAAAATTACTGAGGCACTGTGTATATTATTTGTGCATGGGAATGAAACTCCTTGACCCTGAAAACAGGACAGGGAGTGGAGTGTGTGGTGTGATAAGGAATGCTGAAAACAGCCTCCTGAGAATACAGTTTGAGTGTGTACAAGGTCACAGGTGCCTCAGCAACCCACCTTAAATGACCATCTAATGGATGTTTGCAGTTAATACAAGCCCTTTCAATAAATACTTGGTGGACAGATGCTGGGGCGGGCTCTCATGGAAAAGCTAACGCCTAGCCCCACTCAGCTGAAACGGTCCAAGTACTTCATTCTTGGTGTTCACAGCTGGCTATAAGCTTTGCAATTGGTGCCCCCGAAGTGATCGCCTTGAGTTTGCACATGAAGAAGAAAAGCTTATCAGTTTTGGGGGAATCCCAGTAAGGGATAGTTTTGATCCCTATCAGGAGGACAGAATGCACGTGTAAAATATCAGGTGCTAGATCATCATGGATCAAAAAATGATCAATGAGCAGTAAATATTTTTTAAAACAGTGCAACAGCCACTTAAGATTATCCAGTGCACTGTAGAGCCTGGAGCTCTATGTAAGCTTATGCTCTTAATTCGGCAGGAATGTCTTTCATTTGCTGATCAAGGAACCTTAGACTTATAGGAGCAGGTAGATCGCTGCCTGAAAAGAGAATATGAGCAAGGTCATTTTACTAATGTTACTATTTTGACCACCTGGAAACTAGTATGTACTGCATTGTATCCTCTATCTGCTAGATTGTGGTTTGTCAAACTGCTGATCTTCCCCACCTGAAGGGAATTCAGGAAATTTAAAAGAGAAGGAAAAACAAACCAGAACAACAGAGAGAGATTTCTCTTACCACTTCATTCCCTTCTATAAGGAGTAAGAAAGAAATGTTTTCTAGTGAAGATACGGACAGACCAAAGCCTTTTCCTCTCCCTATAGAAAAGCCATTGTCCTCCTTTTCTTCATCCTTAAAGTGGACCTGCATTCCTTTGCCCCATTCAAACAACAGCACCTCCCATCCTCCTTAAGGAGACTGGAGGTCGCCAAGGAACGGTTACTGAATAAGCCCTGGTCAGCGAACATGTCTATGATTGCGTGGCCGCGTCTCCTCAACAAACTTCCCCGCTGGAGTGGTGCCTCCAGGAGGGAAGGAAAGTGGCTGATTATGATTGTCTTCCTAATATGCAAGTTCTCACTCCCTACTTCCAGCACTGGCCTTTCTGGCCTTGTGTTTTTTTCTGTGTCCCTGGAGTATAAGGGAAAGTTGCATGCTGTCTGCTGGGTTTTATCCCAGAAAGCTCTGGCTTTCTAGCGGCCCACAGAGGCCTGGGGTAGGAGAGTTGCTAAGATGCCATGGAGTGCCCTTTTGGTCACTGGCAGTCTGGGAAGGTTGCCCTTTCGGGGTTTGTGGTGATGAAAGGGCAGGCAAGAGGCACACACTGAGTCCTCAGATGGCTGCAGGCAGCTCCAGCTTGGTCCTAACAATCTCCTCACCATAGTCACATACCTTAGTAACTGTGCCTAGAAAGCGGTCTACTATTTGTGCTACTGCTTTTCTTACTTCTGCCCTTTCCTGCCACCCCTTGCAAGTCTCAGCTGATAAGCAATTCCTTGTTTCCCTGACCCCTAGGGAAAGGGCTAAGAAACAGTCCATGTGCACACCAATCTTGCTAGCCTAAGGGGGACAGAGGAGTGTGGCACAGCCTAGTGTACACAGCTCTGGGGGAGAAGCCCCCTAATAAAGGGCACTTTCCAGTAGCCATATGTTAAATGCTAACTAGGCTGAGGTAGGCGACCTCTGCCAGCTGCTGTCATCTTCAGAAAATACAGCAGTAAGGAATGTTTATTTTGCTTTTTTACAAAATGTTTAAAAACACTCTGGCTAGGAAACTTCAAAGCAGACCCTGTGCTGCATGTCTGCTCCTCCCCTGACCCTCTCTGCTTGAGGGTGGTAAAAATAATAAAAAGCCCAGGATATTTTCAGTATCTTACCTTACAGTGTTGGCTCAAAGCATAGGCGGTCTGGGAGATGAGGGAAGTGGTTTTCTTCCAGCCTTTTACCTTCCTGCCTCCTACCTCCGTGCTTAGACACGCACTTTACCACCTGTTCATTCTCTGGCCTCTTAGTGCCACTTGTAATTTTCTTTCCTTCCTATCAGGGTAAGGGCAATAACAGGTGGCAGGCTATTAAAAAGAGAGGCTGTCTAAGGAGCCCGAGGCAGATGGGATAAAACTGGCCACAGCCTTGCTTTCCCAAGCTCACTTCTAAAACATTCCAGCTGAAGGCTAATGCTGGGGACTGGCCAACACCAAAGAACACTTTTACAGTAGGGTTTTTTTTTCTTTTTCTTTCTTTTCTTTTTTTTTTCTTTTTTTTACAAACTTAAGGTCATTCTACGCAGGTTTATTATCCTGGTGACTTGCAGTCACAGTCTAATGACTTTCAAGGGCCAAAATATGGTAAAAATGACTTAAAATATCCCTTCCATGCCTTAGTTTAAGAGGTAGGCTTTATTTTTTACCATTTCTGTATTTTATATGTTATGTATCTGTCTCATAATCCCTCTATGCACATACAAAAGGCCACAGATTTAATAGCTTCTCTTCCCATAAAGGGGCACTGACGTTGTGTCCAATTATTAAGATATAACCCTGCTACTCTTTTCCTACAGTTAAGAAAGGAACAAGTTAATAATCTCTTAGCTTGTGATCTTGATTGGCAAGTAGCAATAGCTGACTTTATTAGTAATATCAGCTTCATTTACCAGCCTCTTAGCTCTTGAACTTTTTAAAAACTGTGCCTGTTAAATTTGTATGTATTATCTATTGTTGTCTCTGATGCCACTACTGTCTTTACAGATGATTCAGGAAAAACAAGTAAGACAGCTATAGTGTGGCAGGATACCATGCAAAACTGGCAGCACAAAATCCAGGAACATTGTTAAACTATGTAACAGACAGAGTTAGGTGCCCTAATATTGGCTTTACAAACTTTTCCTCACCAAGACATAAATAAGTTAGTGATTCTGCTGATGTGGTGTATAGTATTGCTTATTTAGATCTTGCGCATGTGAAGGGCATTACTAATGAATCTTTACTAGCTTTGTTTCTTGCAGAGCAAAAGCTCCTCTGTGCCCATCGTCATCATCTTTTTTTTTTTTTTTTTTTAGGCAGAGTCTTGCTCTGTCACCAGGTGCCAGGCTGGAGTGCAGTGGCAGAATCTCGGCTCACTGCAAACTCCGCCTCCTGGGTTCAAGCAATTCTCCTGCCTCAGCCTCCCAAGTAGCTGGGACTACAGGTGCATGCCACCATGCCCAGCTATTTTTCTTTTTTTTAGCAGAGATGAGGTTTCACCATGTTGGCCAGGATGGTCTCAATCTCTTGTCCTCGTGATCTGCTTGCCTTGGCCTCCCAAAGTGCTGGGATTACAGGCTTGAGCCACTGTGCCCAGCCGTCACCATCTTTATATCACATATATTTGCTCTCATTCTAGGTTACCTGGTCCCTTATCAGAAGGGAATGCTCATGCTAATGCTCTAGTACAGTCACAAATGTGGTTTGCAGACTTTCCTGCAATTTTTTCAAGCTCAAGTTGATCATGCTTTTTTTCATGAGAATGCTCACAGTCTTAAGCAACAGTTTCATTTAACATTTGCTCAAGCTCACATGGTTTTTAAAACTTGTTCTGATTGCCAACAGCATTCTCTCTCCCTTTTCCTTAGGAGATGCCAACCCACTAGGTTTGGTGCCTAATGCTATCTGGCAAACTGGTGTTACTCAGTATTCACCCATTGGACGTTTTAAATTTCTCCATATTACTGTGGACCCTTATACAGGTTTAATACATGGTACCCACCAGACTGGAGAAAAAACTAAAAATGCTGTTGCTCATTTGTTTAAATCTATTATAACTTTAGGCCTTCCACAAACTATAAAAACTGATAATGGACCTTGCTATCTTGGCACTCAATTTGCATATGCATTGCAACTTTAACACATAAAACGTAAGACTGGCATCTTCTATAATTCAACCATTTAGTCCATTAAACAAACTCATCAAACTATTAAAGTTTATCTTTAAAAACAATATAAAGAGAATGAGGCTTTCTCCTTGAGAACAGGACCTGTCATTGAAGAATCTACCAGCAATGATGGTAATGACTCAGAAGGTGCCTGACTTTACTTGAGAACAGCTAAAGAAATTGGATCAACAAGAAACTATTAGGCTTATGCTGCCGTAGAAGCTCCTGCAACTGCAGAAAATCAGTTTCTTGTGTATCTATCTGGTGGTGATTGGGGAAACTTCTGAGAAAGTAAGACAAGCATGGATGTTAGGGTGGCTGGTAATACTTGTCCTTTGCCAAGATGGATCAGCTCAAGAACATGTTTATTGGAGTCACATTCTAAATCCCCTTGTTTTTAATGTTATTACATGATGGGATGCTGACCTGCCTTTGTCATCTAATAATACTTCTTGGACAGAAGGCTGATGGATGCCCCCATCTTACCCTTTAATTGATAACATTAGGAGAAATACCTAGTGTGGATGTGGAGGGGGGGGAGGATGGTGCAGCAAACCACCATGGCATGTGTATACCTATGTATCAATCCTGCACAATCTTCACATGTATCCCAGAACTTAAAGGATAATAAAATAAAATTTCAGATGAATTAAACATAATGACTCCTTGACTTTATTGTCCAGTAATCCCTCTCTTTGTTTTTCCACAATAGCACATGATAAGTGTGTTACTCTCATTACTCAGGAGTATCTTCACTATCAGCCCAAAAGGGATGCTAAGCTTGGACATTTGACCTTTATTTCTGCTGTTACTACTAATCTTACTAAGGTCTCTAAATAAAGCTAAACAAATGCTTTATCTTCCTGTATGTCATCCAAGTAGGGACTGGCAACCTAAGCTTGAGGCCACCCAGTGGCTTCTATGCAGACAACATGCTCTGTGCCAAGGGCCTCTGTTTAACTATGACACCTAACCTAATTGGGGTCCCTATGGTTGTCTTATGTCTGCAAGTCAGACTATTGGATTTGGGAGTCCCAAATAGTTTTATCACCTGGTCAGAGTATGGGCTTTCAGGACCAATATTACAACTAAAAGAGAAACAAGCTCTAAGCCCTGCTTATATACAAATTTGAAAATTAAGACTTTCCTTTCTTGAAAGGGTTCTTTCACATGATGAGTACATTACTATGACGGCAACTATACCTTTTCTTTGCACAATAATGTTACTTATGCAGTTCTGATTTGTACTACACACCCTTATATACTTCTGTTTGGGCAAGGTGTTTCTAACATAGAGCAGAATCAATTCTTTTATAGCATTAAAGTCTCTTCCAGTAGCTGGTATGCTACCTGCTTGTCTCATCAAAATGTTATACAGCTAAATATAATCTAAGTCATGATTTTAATACAGTGAGCAGAATTGTGGCTTCCTGTAAATTTAACCTGAAACTGGGAAAGAGATTCCACTTTGCAGTTATTTAGAAAAGCACATCTGCAAAAAGGTTATCACAACAATTGGTCTTCTCAGATTTCCACTCTTGAGTGTGAATTAAAGAAACAACTTGAAGAATGGTAGCAACAATTACAAACACGTACCCTTCAGCAATTACAAGAAACTTTCAATGGTTAAACCCAAATACTTGGTCGTCTGGGGTTAAACATAGACATTTGGGTAATGACCGGTATACTTATTCTTTTCTCTGTTTGCTAGGCATTTGCAGACGGCTCTATGCTGCCACCTGACACATCTATGACCAGAGAAGCATGATAGAAGCTTATCTTGCATTGGATGACAAGCATGCTCTAAGAATTAAAGAAGGGGGAGATGTAACGGCACGGCAACGTATTCAATTTTATGTTCATGGCATATGAGGAAGAGGCGTGGAAAATTACTGAGCCACTATGTATGTTATTTGTGCATGGAAATGAAACTCCTTGACCCTGAAAACAGGACAGGGAGTGGAATGTGTGGTGTGATAAGGAACGCCGAAAACAGACTCGCAAAAATGCAGTTTGAGTGTCTATAAGGTCACAGATACCTCAGCAACCCACCTCAACTGACCATCTAGTAGATGTTTGTAGCTACTACAAGCCCTTTTAATAAATACTTGATGGACGAATGTTGAGGTGGACTCTCCTGGAAGAGCTACCCCCAGCCCCACTCAGCTAGAACTGTTGGTACTTCCTTCTTGGCATTCACTGAAAGCTATAAGCTCTGCAAATATCATGAAAATGGCCATACTGTCCAAATTAATTTGTAGATTCAGTGTTAATTCCATCAAACTACCATTGACATTATCCTCAGAATTAGATAAAAACTGCTTTAAATTTCATATGGAACCGAAGAAGAGCCCATATAACCAAGACAATCCTAAGCAAAAATAACAATGCAGGACACATGATACTACATGACATCAAACTATACTACAAAGATACAATAACCAAAAAAGCACGGTACAATTACCAAAACAGACATAGAGACCAATGAAACAGAACAGAGACCTCAGAAATAACACCACACACCTACAACCATCGGATCTTCAACAAACTGGACAAAGTCAAGCAATGAGGAAAGGATTCCCTTTTCAATAAATGATGCTGGGAAAAGTGGCTAGCAATATGCAGAAAATCGAAACTGGACCCCTACTTTACATCTTATACAAAAAAATAAGGTGGATTAAAGACTTAAATGTAAAATTCTAAGCCAGAAAAAACACTAGAGAAAAACCTAGGCAATACCATTCAGGACATAGGAATGAGAAAAGACTTCATGATGAAAATGCCAAAAGCAATTGCAACAAATGCCAAAATTGGCAATTAAGATCTAAGTAAACTAAAGAGCTTCTGCACAGCAAAAGAAACTATCATAAGAGTGAACAGGCAACATACAGAATGGGAGAAAATGTTTATAATATACCCATTTGACAAAAGTCTAATATCTGGAATCTACAAGGAACTTAAAGAATTTTTTAAAAATCCAAAAAGTGGGTAATGAACAGACATTTCCCAAACAAAGACATTTATGCAACAAACATATGAAAAAAGCTCAACATCACTAATAATTTGAGAAATGCAAATTAAAACCACAATGAGATACCATCTCATGCCAGTCAGAATGGCAATTATTAAAAAGTTAAGAAACAATAGATGTTAGTGAGGCTGTGAAGAAATAGGAATGCTTTTACCCTATTGGTGGGAATGTAAATTAGTGTAACCATTGTGGAAGACAGTGTAACAATTCCTTAAGGATCTAGAACAAGAAATACCATTCAACCCAGCCATCCTATTACCGGGTATATACCCAAAAGAATATAAGTCATTCTATTATAAAGGCACATGCACATGTATATTTATTTCAGCACTATTTAAACAGCAAAGACATGGAACCAACCCAAATGACCATCAGTGATAGACTGGATAAAGAAAATGTGATAAATATACACCATGGAATACTATGGTACTATGCATCCATAAAAAAGAATGAAATAATGTCCTTTGCAGGCACATGGATGAAGCTGGAATCCATCATCTTCAGCACATTAACACAGAAACAGAAAATCAAATATGACATGTTGTCACTCATAAGTGGGTGTTGAACAATGAGAACACATGATGGTTATAACCAAGACTACCTGACATCTTTTACCCCATACTCTAATTTTTTTAATTCATCTTCCTCTCGTTGTAATGGATAGAAAGAAGCCTGACAAAGTATTCTCCATAAATGTGCACAATTGTCTAGTGCAATGACATTTTGAGTAAGACTCCAAAGATTTATATTTTAAGCTGGAGATTCTGTTCTATCATGCTTTAAAGGAAATACATTGGGAATAGAAACTGGGACTGGTCCCAGAAGCCTTCAGTTTATACTACAAAAATTAGTGTCTACAGTGGATTTTTTTAGACTGTAAAATATTTGTGTTAGTCACATCTGACAGCATGTGAAATAGGTTTCAATCTAAAGGGAGCTCATGAAACTAAAAGCAGGTTTTGCACTGCTGTTTGCTAGTACTACCTGAAGCAGAAGGAAAACATTAGTGAGATGTTTCTTCATTCTCAGTTACCAAACCACTTGTAGTCTTGCCAAAATACCATATTACCCCATGCCTTTGAGCCTTCCACCTGGAATGTCCTTTCACATCTTCTTCTTCAAATAATATCTCACTCTGTCATGGGAATTTTGGAGTGTCACTTCAACAGCTGGAAACCTCTGTGCTGATGGCACCTTCTGCTTGAGTATTGTTCATGCCCAATGGGATTTTTCCACCCACCCTGCATGGCAGGCTGTGTTTGGATCCCACACCTGTCAACGGTGAGCCAGGCATGGAGCAATAAGGGATGTGTGAGTGAGAGTAGGCTCTGACCACTGTGCATAGTCAGGCTTTCTGGCTGTTGTGGTGGGGTGGGAAGCTCCAGGCACTGGCACAAGTGCCGGCTCCATGTGAGGCTTTGGCAAGACCAGATATGCTGCACACAACTTTCACTGTGGCCACCTGCATCTGGGCAAGGGGAATGTTGCAGGACCTGGAAACTTGGAGATGCCAGCAACCACAGAGCCATTAAGAGGGTGTTACAGCCCTGGTTCATGGAACCCCGAGGTCTGAGCTCAAAAAGGGCCACAGCTCTTCTCTCCTTCTCATCTCTCACAACTTGGCAAGCAGGGGGGCATGTTTCAGTCCTGTTTGTGTTACAACTCTATCAGTCCCACCATTCATTGGGTCCCAAGTTCTTGTCTCACGTCTAGAAAGAATGAGGTCCATGGACACTTGGAGGGTGTTGAGTGACAAAACAGCTCTTAGGGTACCCAACATGGGTAGCTTTTTTCTGCAGGCAGGTCATCCCAATGAGTGTCCAGCTCTCAACAGAGAGGAGACTTGCAGTGAATGGCTTCTTTTTGCAGGAAGGTAGTCTGACGAGTGTCCAGGTCTCAGTGGAGAAGAGATTCACAAGGGATTGTTCCTCTCTGCAGGTGGCAGTCCCAATATCTGTGTGAGTCTGACTGAGTCTGGGATTTGCATAAGCTCAGAAAGGAGGAAGCGCATGCTGATTGGTCTATGGGTGGCCATAGGTGGAACCGGACAAAGCACATAGGTTCTCATTGCAGGCCGTAGACTCCACCCAGACCTAGGAGCTAAAGCACCCAGGATACCAGGAACAATATCTCAAGGCTGCACACAATAGTGGGGCCTTGGGCCCAGCATATGGAAAGATTCTTCCTTCACAGGCCTTGCGGCCTATGTTGGGAGAGGTTGCTGTGAAGGTCTCTGATATTTTTTAAGTCACTGTCAATGCCATTATCAAAGAATCTTCTCCATTTCCGAGCAGTACTCTCAAACCGGATTGTCTGTGTTTCTTCTGGTTAACATGTATCTAGATGCCACGTAATATAATGTTTCACATTTAACTGTGCATTGTGATTATTTATTGGCAAATTATTAGTTATCCCTTCTAAGGGAAATATAAGAAATGTGTTTAAATTCTTATTTGAGTATTATTCTTGCTCCAGTGAATGTTTATGGGTATGTCTTTGGGAAAACACTGGATAAATCATTACTACATATACTTGCCAATGGGTAACAGCATTCTTTCTTCTAGAAATCAAACTCTTACTTGAGTAGTGGGTTCAGGTCTTGGAAACTGGCCTAGTTTTTATGTTGGCAATTTACCTTATTTTCTTGGTTATTCTTTCTTAAGCAGTACAGCCATAAAGGTACAATTTTCACTATTTCTGTAGGTAAGTCTTCATTGACTACCACTACAACCTATGATTTATAAAATACTTGTGCCCCTTGTCTTTTGACAGTTAAATGCTATCCTGGCCTCAAATACTTTGAAATCCTATCATTGTGTTTCTATGAATGAACCCAATTCTATGACTGCGTCTTCTACCTTCAATGCTGGCCTGGGTAGAACCACCACAGGTTCTCTGGTGCTCTTCTCAAACTCAGATTCTTCAGGAAATAGCCTCTGAGATGAATGCATAGAAAGCTTTTGGGGAATATTCTTGAAATCATTGCTGGGGAAGTTAAGCAGACAACTGGGCAGTAGGAAATATTGTACTCTGCTACACTCATAATGAAGACCTCAGTAAATCCCACAGTGAGCTCCAAAGCTGGGGCAGCCCTCCAGAGTGATCCTAAAATAAGTTCATAAGCTTGGATTTTTATACCTCTGCATCACCCAGTCATTGAATGACAGCTTCCTTCAATCAATAACAGCCTTGGGTAGAGCATCTCTCTTCAGCTAGGAATAATTTTCAAAGCAGGAATGAAGCTGTCAACCACTATCTTTTTGAAATAGATAAGTGCTTCAATTTTAAGGGCAGTCTCAGTGATATACTATAGCATTTACTATAGGGAGCAACTTATTTATGTAAGGTTGACAGGAAATCCCTACTTTAAAGAGGGATTAGCTAAGTCAAAACCTTAATTATGAGAAGAATCTAATATGGTGAAGATGAAATGAAGAGTGTCCAGCTCTCAGAGGAACTGACAGGTGTCCAGGTCACAGAGGAGAGAAGATCCACAGTGAGCTGTTCCTCTCTGCAGGTGATAGTTCCAACATCTGTGTGAGTCTGACTGAGTTCAGGATTTGTATAAGCTCAGAAGGGAGGAAGTGCATGCTGATTGGTCTATGGGTGGCCATAGGTGGAGATGGAAAAAGCAAAGGTACAATTTATGAAAAAGTCCTAAGGAGGAAAAGAACCTGTCATTTTTGAGAAACTGAGGAAACTCCAATGTATCTGAAGTTATTGATCAAAGGGAAGAGAGTACAGAGACATTGGCAGTGGCTAAATATTGCTGGATTTTACAGTTCAAAGTAAAAGATTTAAGGTTTACTTAAAACACAACAGATATTGAAATATTTAAAGTGGAGAAGTGGCATGATTTTAGTTTTGCTACTAGGTTTCAATAAATGTAGGATGAATAAACAGTCAGTATATTAAAATGTTGGTTTTTTTTCTGCTTAATAATCTGATTTTATGTTTGCAGGAGAAAATATAGATGTAAAATAGCTATGTATAGAATAGTTTTTGTTTATGTGTTTTACATTAATGACACCTTTAGGTGAATAATAAGCGAGTATTTGATTCCACCAAATATTAAATTTCATACTTTTTGATATTTTCAATTTTAATGTATGTGACCCTATTGATAATTTTACAATGTTGAGTGTTTATAATTTTATAATACAGAGTTGCTTTTCAATTATTTATGGTGATACAAAATATTCTCTAATATGTATATTTAATGAAAGGGTAAAAATATTGGGTCATTCTTGAATTTCACAAATTAATCAAGCCAGTTTAGTAATGCAGTACTTTACTCCCATAAACGTACATTCAAATATTTAGACACACACATAAACATACATGCACATCCACAGAAAGACAGAAACTCATACAAATAAGAAAGCATAAAAGTCATCTCAAAGAGCAGAGAAAAATATACATTAACAATTCACCATTTTTGAAATGCTTAAAATTGACCTTTCAAATTATTCTATATTTGATAAAATTAACTGTGTTATTGAACTATCCTTCTCTTTATGTTATGGTAAACATCTACGTATATGGAACTTCTTATAATATTGCTGAATCATGAAGATGCAAAATTGTATTGTTGAATATCAGGAAGAGGAATGTTTTAACCTTTCATACTAGATTTAAATAATTTATGCTATATTTCAACATTGGAAACTATATTCCCTTTCTTGATGTATTTATATATATTTATATTATTTACATGTGCATGCACATACATGTGTAAGATACACATATATCACATATAATTTTACATAAGGTGGTTTTTGGAGTAATAATTTAATAGCGTATACAATATACCATAAATGGTGATTGAATGTGCAATCTTTTATTACATAATTCATGAAGCTATATAATTTTTATCACATAATTCCCTCTTTGATCTACTTCAGTCTAATTTCTTTACACATATAAAGCTAAAATTTTACTCTTTTTTTCAAACATAAAATTAGCATTCTACAGGGCCCACTTCTTTTCTGGTCTGACAACTGTAGGCACCAAAATTTTGTATGCTTATTTGCAGAGTATTTAATTAATTCAAAATCATGATTTGTAAGAATTTCTAAATTTAGAAACAGAAATTATTCTTTAATACAGGACTTTAACTGAAACTTCTTCAAATAGTTGGGAATTAGTAAGCTCATGCTATCAAATGGAAATTGTGTACTTTATTGGTCTTTTATGCTGGAAATGTTTATAGGAAATACATATAGCTATGTGGTATTATTCTAAACTTTTTTTCTGCTCTCTCCCCCCCAAAATCATGAAAATGTTTAACCAATTTTGACTAGGAAGCAATATTTATTCTGATATGGATGTCATTTTTGCTTTTGTCTGTGTACTGCTTAATGTTCCAACTCCCCAACACTGTTAGTTTTTCTTCTCATTGCTCATTTCAATATGCTCTCTACATCTACTTTGCCCAAGCTGACTTCTTTAGGTACATGAACTTAATTAAGACATTCACAAATATATTTACTTCAACATATGTTAAGAATAAATAATTGTTTGGATAAAATCTTAATTTGTTTATAGATATCCTGAAAAATATGTTAAATTACCTTTCCTAAGATAACCAGAAACCATTACACTCAACAGACAGCTTTGATTGCCATAAGAAAGAGTTTTGATTTTAATTATGTTTTATTTACTATTAGTTGGACCCCACATCCTTCTGGAAAGATTTGGCATCATAAACATTTCTACTCTTTGTTGGCATTAAATAAGCTATAGAAATGCACACGTGTGGTCTGCTTAACAAGATGTTTTAATTAATAACTTTTTTAGAGCTGTTATTAATGTACATTTAAAGAGTCTGAGTATAGCACCTTTTGATGATGACTTTGTTATGTAATGAAAGTAAAAACTTTGTGATTGTCTACTCAATTTAATAACCCAAACTGGCTGTATGAGATAATTCGTGTTTACAAATCATGTTCAAATTTAAATGATCTGTGACTATTAAGCAAATTAATCAAAGAATTAGCAAATCTATTCCTGACTTTGTTCTCAATGTAAGTGACATCTAAATTTATAAATCTACTACAAATGTTCTTTCACACTATAGCATTAAAGCAGTGATTTTTTTCTTTTAAGATTAGTCTAATTTTATAACAGAAAGCCATACATTTAGAAAGTAACATTTCTAGCAAATAATATTATTATATTTTCTAATTGCATAAACTGTGTTCATTTCTAGGCTTTTAGCAAAGCACAATCTTCAGACTCCTCAGATATCAGTTGAAAAGTATGGCATTGTTTATTTCTTTAGAAAATATGAACTTATAGTGAGGAAAGTTGAATTAGTCAAGGCTTACTTTCACATATTAAATCAAGTTTAGTCTAAGGCTCCCTCCTTACATACTTAAGTTCGGCCTAAATGTATTTTCTGTACATTTTGAACTCTAGCAAGTGGAGATGTACACTGACAGTAGCCCACACCTGTGCCAATCACTGAGTTTTGGCCAATCAAATGTAGCCAACTGTTCAAACCATGTTCAAATAAGGAAAATGTGGAGCTGTAAGCAATCCAGTTGTTTCTCTACCTTTCTTCCATTTTATGTACATCACTTTCTTTTTGTTATCCATAAATTTTCTTCCACTACGTGACTATGCTGGAGTCTCTGAGTCTGCTGCGATTCGGGGGCTGCCTAATCTGCAAATTGTTCATCTCAACTAAACTCCATAATATTTATTTATTTACTTTTTTTAAACAGTGTCTCGCTCTGTCACCCAGGCTGGAGTGGATGGCGAGATATCCACTCATCGCAATCTCTACCTCCCAGTAAACTCCATTACATTTAATTCAACTGAAGTTGGTTTTTTAACAAATGGTGGAAGCAGTGCAATCCGAAGTAGAGCTTTTAACAACCCCCAGGAGCACTGAATGAAACAGCAAGGTACTTACAAAGACCCATTTGTATCCATTGATCTCTCAGAGTGGCTGGGGATTGTGGGTAAGTTCTCTCAGATTTTAGAGCTCCAGAGATTTGTGTTTTAAGCTCTCTGAGTTTCAGTGAGCAAACTTCTGATCCAAATTGGGTTTGGAAGTTGTGATAGAAATAGACTGGTTTCATGATGGCATTTGATATGGTAATTAACTGGCTTGGATCCAGTTAGAGGCCTCTTACATCTAACTAAGAAAAAATCTGGTAGTAAACAGTAATAATATTGTTGGGGTTATAAAATTTGGCTTTTGAAAATTCACCGGGATTCTTGTGTTCTACCTCTCTGTTTCATTTTTCCTGTGCAGTTAGGTAGGGAAAAAAAATCACTGACTAAGTTAATCAAGGAAATCTAAGAGTAAACCCAATATTTTAGGTTAAAATGGGATCCTTAATTTCTGAAAAACTGAGTTCCTTCCAGCTTATACATTAGGCAAAGAAAACAGCAAAGTCTTATAAAAATGGCAAAATCTCACTAAAGATAACTTACTGTGGAACTTTCTGAAGAAACAACACATTGAAGTGCATTTAACAATGAAAGCTCTCAAATATTAAATCTGCTAACCTTTTTAGTTTAGTTACTGTCACAATCCAAAGGAAATAGACTGCAGCACCAACTGGCTGACTTTGGATAAGTAATGAGGTACATTTTACCTGAGTAGAGGATGGATTGGGTTAGAGGCCCACTCCTCAGTAAAGTCCTTCTTGGTTAAAAATGGATTAAAGATGACAGGACCCAACTAGAAGCAGGCTTGAGCCTTGCCAATTCTATTTCGGTACTAAGCAGAGTGGCTCTCTATGTTTTGTCACATTTATTTTTCTCTGGCCAAAATGGAAAAAGATAATTCTCCTTTGTGTTGCTGCTTGGCCCCCAGGGTTGTGGTGCAGCTAGCTGGGTCACGAGAGCCTCTCAAGAAAAGGAAACCCAAAAGCCTAGCATGCCAGAAAAAGGGTAAGAATTTTCAACCAGTCAGAGTTTTGACCTCCTCTTTCCTCTTTCTTTCTCTCTATCACTGTGCAATCCAGTTGAATGAATGGTAAAAATTACTGTTTATCTCTTCTGTAGTTTTGATTAATGAGAAAAAGGATTCATGAGGCTAATCTTAAGCTGTAGCAAACTTGCTGTGCTTTGTATGTCTTTCTGTATTGTTCTGTTTAAAGAGAGGTACCTTAGGATAGAATGCTGTTCTAAGACCCCATAAATTCACTGTTCAAGATGGCCCAGCAAGCTGGTCAGTTACAAACTTTGTTGCAGGTCTTTGAAGGGGAACAAAAAGAAAGAAAGAAACTGGATGAGGACTCCATCTTGCCTTATGTCCTTGGAAGCTTGACCTTGTAACCATGTGGCAGTACTTTCTTTTGATCTCTGCTATTTTACAGTGGCAGACCTCATTCAATTCCAGACATAGAGAGTGAGTCCTTTCTGGTTTGCTAACAGCATGAATTTTGCCATTTGTTGATTCTCATCTGTTCTATGAACCATCTTCCATTTTCCTTTCCCTGAGCACAGAAATATTGGCCATTTGACCTGCCTAACGTCAGGTAATAAGAGATTTAAAAGGACTTTTGAAGTGCTATGATTAAAAGTCAACTTAACTAAAGGCAGATATTCAAGCTCAAACAGCCTGGGACTCTTTGGGAAAAGCAGAGGAAGCACCACAGATCCTATTTCAGGGAAAACATCTGTTTTTCCTCATGAAATGTCAGGAATTAAAAGCAGATAGAACCCTCTCAAAATCTAAGGCTTTGTACCATTTTGCCTTGCATTACCTGATGTTTTTGACTTTTAGGAGTACCAGAAAAGATTTTGTATTATAAGAGAGCATTTGCATACAATAACTAGGTAGGAAATATACTTTTGGGGATGTCTAATGGTAGTTATGGTGGGATAGATTCAGCTCTGTACATTTGGATCCGAGAATAATGCTCTTAGCCATCTTGAAATTATGGAAATGTCCCCAACTCCCAACTGAGAGATAAGACTCCCATGGAAAGTAAGCTGATTCCCTCTTTTTGGGATCCAGGATCTGGTGTAAACATAGAAATAATACCCTTAATTTCTGGAGATCTGTTTTGCATTAAAAAAACTTTAAAATTGGCAAATGAAAAAACTTACGACTTCTGGATCTTCTTCTATCTGCATATATATGTGTGTGTGTGTGTGTGTGTGTGTGTGTGTATATATATATATAGTGTGTACAATGTTTATATAAAAGAGCTCTAATTAGTTGGCTTAAAATAAGTGCTTAAATCAAATATTTAAAAAAAATAAAAACCATAATGCCTTTTAGTTCATGTAACTTTAGTAATCTTTGGGAAATAAAAATATTTAAAAAATTATTGGTAAAATAAAGATTTTTTTTTAATTAGGCAGGTCAAATATTAGGTTTGCTAATTGCTTTAAGGTCATAAACTGCTTTGACTTTTGAAATTTGTTCAATGTACCTACCTTGGAAACATTAGATTCTGGATAAGGCCTAGGGACATGTGCAATTAGCCATGCAAAGAAGGTTTTAAAAAAAGAGGTTTTATATAAGAAAGGATCTTGCATAGTAAATCGCTGTCCTAAAGTAAAATAAATGGTTGTTTAAAAAGAGGAATGTTTAGAATAAGTCAGAAAGTCCAGGCAACTTATAGATGGTCTGTATAAGCAATAAAAGGATTTGTGAAAGGAAACTTATGCAACAAAGTAAAGATGGCTAAGATTATCATTATAACATGTAACTGAGACCAGTGAAGAAACAGCTTTACATGCAAGGTATGTAAGAAAAGCAAATATTTTTGTAAATATTATTAAGAAGGCATGGAAATGTAAATTTTTGCCTAGTTAAAAGGGTTAAAGGATTATTTTAAATCAGATAAGATAAACCTAAAGGTTTGAACAAGTTGTGGAAGGGTTTGTACAAATTAATCTTGTAAAAGAAATTTAGTGTGTCAAAATACTGACTAAATTTAAAAAGCTATTATTTGGTTATCTGAAAATTGAACATTGAAATAAAAGCACAACACAATTTTCTTAAAGCACTGATCTACCCTTTAAAAAAATTTGTAAACAGATACAAAAGTTTTAGGAGAATCTCCTCTTAAGGTCAAATGATTAAAGATTGAATAGATTTGTCTATAAGCTTTTATTAAAAATTTGGGTTGACATTAATAGTACACTAATGTAAGAATGAAATTTGGCTCTCTCTCTTGAACAAGATTTCATGGTTTTCATGTAATATTAAAGAATAATGAAAAATTTTTGTCTGTCCTTTGATCAAACTACAGATAAAAGAAGAGAAAAAGAAGAGACAGATTTTTGTGGAAGCTAAGTTTTTCCTCTGTCAATTAACAAAGGTTTTTGCCTTTTTAAAAATTCTGACTCATCATTTTAGTTAAATGAGTGACCTATGGTGACCTGGAATTCCATTTTGTCATATCAAGTGTTTTAAATCTTTAACATATTTGATAGGCCTCTCAAAATCAAATTTCAGCTTCAAAATTGTCTTTTCTGACTTCTAAATTTGGGATGCTACAGAGGTACTCTGTAGCATCCAAAAGAGAAGTAAACCAGATTCTTTGACATGTTAAGTCATGTTACATGGGAAGCATTGTCAAAATAGAAAAAATGTTTAACCTTCCTCAGGTTATATTTTAGTGAATGATATTAATATAAGTTCTAAAATTGTATGGGATTACTAAAATTCTAATATGTCTGAGTATATCCTATCAATCACATTTGTGATTATTAAGTTATTGTAGAACACAGAAATAACAAAATTTCCTAGTCAAATGTCTTTTTAACTATAACTAGTTAAAGTCATTTCTACAGTTAATTGCTTAATGCTGATGCAGGTTTCTGAAAACTTCACAAGCATGCAAACTACTACAATATGGTTATATTTTAGGAGGTCCATGAAAAGATGGGAAGGACCCTGAAAAACACTCTTGAATTCAGGTTTCTAATAACTTTAAAATAATACCATAAGTAAGAATTCTCCATCAATTCCCCCAGCTTCCCAAGCACTGGTCTTGGTAAGAATTCTTGAAACTTGAATGAAAAGACTAACTGGTTTATAAAACAACGAACCCAAGCAAAATAAAAATTAGTTGAATGCCAAGGAAATACTTTGTCAGATTTTCATGCTAAATAAACCAATACTGAAATTGTTTAAATATACAAGTTAAATAAACTCCAATATCTAAGTCAAATTACTTATGACAACCCATCAGTTATCAGTGCTATGCACCTATTGGAAAAACAACTGATATTCAAGTTGTTTGTCCAATATTAAGCATGGATTCTACTGAACCAGGAAAGTTGCCTTATCCTTCCCAAGTACATAAAACTATTTTTATTAATAGTTCAGAATTTCATGGCTTATCATGAAAAAGATAAGATGGTCCACATAATTTGGTGTGGTGACTTCTAATTTGCTAAAATAGTTTATAACTAATGTTTAATTTGTCAAACCCCTATTCCTGGGAAGGCAATCAAAACGTCAGGTACATTTGGCTTCCTGATGGGCCATTTAAACATTTCTAAAGAGATTTTATTCAATTGTCATTTTCTATGCATGTTTTCTGGTTGTATATAAGCTCTCTCATGCAAGAGGGCTGATGTTATAACATTAGCTTATTATGCTGCAGTATATTGTCACCAGTTAAAGAAAGCTTTATATGGATCACTGAGGACAATCAATCACTTCCCAATCTAGAACTGGAATATTGGAACTTCTGAAAACATCAAAGAAAAACAGTCCTTGCCATCCACACTGCAACAAAACTTCAGGATCTTAAACTTTTAGTTCAAAACCTCACAACTGAGTAGGGTCTTTCCACACTCTTAGAACTGTACACCCATTGGAATCCTTAAGATAAAGCTAACTAGAGAAGTCTCTTCTCAGAAAAAGATGGCATCCTTTTTGTGAACAACTTTCTCAAGGTCACAGGTCAAGGCTTCTCTGCTATCATGAGACTCTTATCTTTATTTTTCCTTACTTATGCCTCTATGAACAACAGAAGTAAAGAAAGGGTTTATTATATGCACTTATGTTGTATAATTTTATTTGTGAAAGATTTTGCAGCCAGCCTTATACATGGATAAACTTATACTTTCATAGATAAAATATTAAAATACAATGTATTAGATAAGAAATGTTAATGGTATATATGTTGCCCCATAATCAGTAAGAAACAGAACACTGGTTCATTCCTCTTAACCTACATGATGGGTTAAAAAGAACATTGCCATGAGGCCTTCACTTTTCTAGAAAGGCATCATTTTAAAGATTCTTTTTCCATGGTTTACAGTACAAGAGGCAATGATTTGAAATGTATTCCTCATGATAGATGCTCTATAGCAGATTCTACTGTAACGGCTATAGTTACACAACAGGCTCTAAATTATGTTGTGAAAGTTATGCTAAATAATGGAATTGACTAAACAGAAAAGTACCTGTGCAGTTGCTGGCACTTGTGGCCTATGGATAAATATGATATATGTAGATTATAGATATTCAGTTGTAGTGGATTAATGAAGAAACTGCTTAGTTAAGCAAGTAGACTCTATCGAGCTAATTCATTAATTTATTTAATATTAGCTGGTTTGTTTTATGGAGACTGTATTAATCCATTTTCATGTTACTGATAAAGACATACCTGAGACAGGGTAATTTATAAAGAAAAAGAGGTATAATGGACTCATAGTTTCACATGGTTGCTAAGGCCTCACAATCATGGCATAAAGTGAAAGACACATCTTATATGGTGGCAGGCAAGAGAGAATGAGTGCCAAGCAAAAGGAAAAACCCCTTATTAAACCATCAGATCTCATGTGATTTATTTGCTGCCATGATTACTATATGATTTATTTGCTGCCATGATTTATTTGCTGCCATGATTACTACTATACTATAATCAGATCTCATGTGATTTATTTGCTGCCATGATTTATTTGCTGCCATGATTACTATATGATTTATTTGCTGCCATGATTACTGCCCCCATGATTCAACTATCTCCCACTGGGTTCCTCCCATAACATGTGGGAATTACGGGAACTACAATTAAAAAAATGAGATTAGGGTGGGAAACAGCCAAACCATATTGTACCACCCCTGACCACTCCAAAATCTCATGTGCTCACATTTAAAAACCAATCATGCCTTCCAACAGTCCCCCAAAGTCTTAACTCATTTCAGCATTAACTTAAAACTCCACAGTCCAAAGTCTCATGTAAGATAAGACAAGTCCCTTCCACCTATAAACCTGTAAAATCAAAAGCAAATTAGTTATGTCCTAGATACAATGGGTACAGGCATTGGATAAATACACTCATTTCATATGGGAGAAATTGACCAAAACAAAGGGGCTAAAGGCCCCATGCAAGTTTATAATCCAGCAAGATTATAAAGCTTCAAAGTGATCTCCTTTGACTCCGTGTCTCACATCCAGGTAATACTAATGCACAAGGTGGGTTCTCATGATCTTGGGCAGCCCTGCCCCTGTGACTCTGCAGGATATAGCCTCTCTCCTCGCTGCTTTCATGTGCTGGTATTAAGTGTCTGTGGCTTTTCCAGGCACATGGTACAAGCTGTCAGTGGATCTACCATTCTGGGGTTTAGAGGATGGTGGGCCCTCTTCTCACAGCTTTGCTAGGCAGTGCCCAAGTGAAGACTCTGAGTGGGGGCTTCAACCCCACATTACCCTTCTGCACTGCACTAGCAGAGGTTCTCCACGAGAGCTCTACTCCTGCAGGAAACTTCTACCTGGACATCTAGGCATTTCCATACATCCTCTGAAATCTAGGCAAAGGTCCACAAACCTCAATTCTTGACTTTTGTGTACGTGCATACTCAATGTCACATGGAAGCTGTCAAGGCTTGGGGCTTCTATTCTCTGAAGCCACAGCCTGAGCTGTACCTTGGCCTCTCTTAGCCATCACTAGAGCAGCTGGGACACAGGACACCAAGTCCCAAGGCTGTATACAGCAGATGGAGCCTGGGCCTGGCACACAAAACTGTATTTTCCTCCTAGTCCTCCAGGCCTGTGATTGGAGGGGCTGCTGCAGAGGTCTCTGATATGTCCTGAAGACATTTTCCCCCATTGTCTTGGTGATTAACATTTGGCTCCTCATTACTAATGCAAATTTCTGCAGCCAGTTTGAAATTTTTGTCAGGAAATGGGTTTTTCTTTTCTATTGCATTGTCAGGCTGCAAATTTTCTAAACTTTTATGGTCTGTTTCTATTTTAAAACTGAATGCCTTTTACAGCACCCAAGTCACTGCTTGAATCCTTTGCTCCTTAGAAATTTCTCCCACCAGATACCCTAAATTATCTCCCTCAGGTTAAAAGTTTCACAAATCCCTAGGGCAGGAGCAAAATGCTGTTGGTCTCTTTGCTAAAACATAACAAGAGTCACCTTTATTCCAATTCCCAACAAGTTCTTCATATCTGTCTGAGACCATCTCAACCTGGATTTCATTGTCCGTATCATTATCAGCATTTTGGTCAAAATCATTCAACAAGTGCCTCGAAAGTTCCAAATTTTCCTACATTTTTCTTTCTTATTCTGAGCCCCCCTAACTTGTTTCAACCTCTGTCTGTTCCCCAGTTTCAAAATCACTTCTACATTCTTGGTATCTTTTCAACAGCACCCCACACTTGGTACCAATTTACTGTATTAGTCTGTTTTCACACTGCTGATAATGACATACCCAAACAGAGCAATTTATAAAGAAAAGAGGTTTAATGACTCACAGTTCTGCATAGCTGAGGAGTCCTCACAATCATGATAGAAGGCAAAATGCATGTCTTACATGGTGGCAGACAAAACAGAATGAAAGCCAAGAGAAAAGGGAAACCCCTTTTAAATCATCAGATCCAGTGAGACTTATTTATCACTGTGAGAACAGTATGGGGAAACTACCCCTGTGATTCAATTATCTCCCACCAGATTCCTTCCACAACACCTGGGAATAACGGGAGCTAAAATTCAAGACGTGATTTGTTGAGGACAGAGCCAAACCATATCTGGGTAAGGAGCATACTCCAGACTCTTGTTATTATGCTACCAATAGCCACAATAATTGTCTCTCAGGTGTGCTGTCTTCTCTCAAATGTTTTAAATATTTGAGTGCAGCCTTCTCTATAATGTCAAATGGTCGTTCTTCGACTGGAATGACAAGAGCTGAAAAAAATGAGACATCATAACCTATGAATGACATGCTAAGACAGGAAACCTGAAATGATGGTAACTGAGAGTGGAGCTAAGGCCCCAAGTTTCCTTCACACTTTCACCTAAGTTTAAAAAGGAGGAATGTTTAAACAAAATTATGGGAGGCTATTGTTTTAGACTGAGCTCATGCACTAGGCCCCAAAAAACCAAACCACACAAAAATGGAATCACTTGTGCTAAATGTGACATAATCAAACTAAGATTTTAAGGAAACACATAAATCCTAGAACAAACCAGGTTTTGTTTTTGTCCTGCAAATAGGATATTCCAGCATAAGGAGGTACCCTCTACCAAGTCCTTCTTCCTACCTTTGCAAAACCCACTATTCGACTGTTTCTCAGTGGGTTTCAAGACCAATGGTGATACTGACATCAATAACTAAAGTTTTAGACAATCTCTTAAAATTGAGAAAACGACTAAAAGCGGGGAATTGTTAAATCCAGTTTAGCCTAAAGCTGCCTTCTGACATATCTAAGGTTGGCCTAAAGGATTTTTCTGTACATTGTGAACTATAACAAGTGGAGGAGTAAACCGACCATAGCCCATGACTGTGCCAATCACTGAGTTTTGCCCAATCAAATATAGCCAACTGTTTGAACACTTATCAAATAAAGAAAATGCTGAGTTGTAACCAATCCATTTGTTTTTGTACCTCACTTCCATTTTCTGTACATCATTTTTCTCTTACTGTCCACAAATTTTCTTCTACCATGTGGCTATGCTGGAGTCTCTGTGAATCTGCTGTGATTCTGGGGACTTCCTATTTTGTGAATCATTCATTGTTCAATTAAACTCCTTTCAATTTAATTTGGCTGAACATGTTCCTTTTAATACATAGCATACCAACAATATTGGTCTGTGTGAGGTCCCTTTCATGTTTTATTCATTTATTTTTCTTTATCCACATCTTTCACTCCTTTCTATATTCTTACAGACAATTGCTGAGGTATGTGGATATGAGTACTTGAGTTAGGATGCATTCTTGTAAATATATATGGTGAGGCTTTAGGTATGTATAGCTTAATTTATATACACAATTTTGTTTTACATAATTTACTCTATGTTATGCTTTTAAAATCTATCTGTGTTGTTGTGTTTTTATCTAGTTCGTTTGTTTTAACTGCTTTCAATATTGGAAATATGACCACTTATCTTACTATTGCTGCTGTTTACACAAATGGCTCTATGGTGAACCTCTTACATATTCATTTATGTAACTTTGAAAAAATTGAGGGAGAGAGAGAGAGAGAGAGAGAGTAAAATATGAACCAGGAGTGAATTTCTTACTCCTACATATTTATTGAATTTGAATAAGTTAAATCTTTTCTCTCCTGCAGCTGGCTTTGTTCTGGTAATTAGGACTTAAGAGTTAATTGTGTTTGAATAATAAAGGTCAGATCCTAAAAACCTGCTGTTGGAAATTCAATGTTTGTTTAAAGATCTTTAACTAAGATTACCAAAAAGGATGTTCCATGTTGTCATTCATGGACAAATGTCTGGGAATTGTTTTTGGCTTTTCAGTATATAATGCTCCTAGAAAAACAAGGTAATTTGGCTCTGACTTGGACTGAAGCTATCTGCAGCTTCCTAGGTGTAGGACATTTTGCTATTTATTAAAGTGTCTCAGGAGCTTTGATTTTATCATGTGTAGCGTGATAATAAATACCTAATTTATATAATGATTGTCATGGTTAGTAGGAATGATACACATAACATGTCTATCACAGAATTATTCTGAATGCAAATTCCACTTCCCTCTCACACTCCTCTTTTTATCTTCCGTATGGTGATGGCTCTTCATATTTTGAGGGTATTAACTAATTTGAAATCAAATGAAAGCAATCTGCCTTTTATATAAAAAAAGGCTCATATATGTTAAACACAAGATTTTAAGTAAAGTATCAAGTTAATTACGAACCTCTTGCAGAGACTAAGTTTGTTTTTAAAAATATTTTCAAGATTTGATCAGAGCCTCCTGACATTTACCTCTTTCCAAAGACAGCCCAAAAATATGAATTAGATTCACAATCCCCATGATCGTGATAAAGAAACTGTTTATTGGGAACTGATACAACAAGACCAGGGTTAAGCGAGGCAGTGGCAGCACTCCAGCCTAGCAGAACTCTTTCTGCTCCATTCTGCTGTCAGGAGATAAAGAATGAGAGTTCTCTGCATACCTGCTGCAAATTATAATTTGGTTTGTATGGAATATTCATAAATGGCTTTTGTTTTCTTGTCCTAAGGCACATGTCTCTGTCTGTTTATGCCTTTGGCAAATGAGTTCATTTTTTGCCATTATTTTTTATTTGTACTTGTCAGATTTTTAATTATATAATTAAGTTGCTATTGGTCTTCACTAATAAAAAATATTATCAAACTGTTGCGACAGGGCTGTACTAAACACGGTCTGAGATCACTGAATATAAAGAACATTTAAAGATTCCAAGATACAAGATATGTAACCTGGTTCACTAAAGGGCAAGCTTAATCAGGTCTAAGAAATTTCCATTTGAGTTAATATCCATTGAAACACAGACAATATTAGCCCTGTAGTATTCATCGTAATGACATTATGCCAGTGGCCAATGTTTGATATAGGAAAATAAAATAGGGGCAAACAAGCAGACTTCCTATGAAAACAAGCAGTTCCTTCCTATGAAAACAGCAATACTGACAAATAAATCTAAACAATTTAAAACTATGGGGGTATTCCTTGAAATAACTGGAGAAACTGAGAAAGTTTCTGCCATCTTTGCACAAGGTCACATATTAATTGGGTTCTCTCTATGCCATTCTCATCCCAGTTTACTTCACTGTTTTGTTTTATTATTTGTCTTTTTTTCTGTCTTATTTTAGTGTGTTTTCTCCCTACAGTTTGTGTATGCCATTGTTTAGTCCCACTGGTAGCTTTTATAGTTTAAGGTATCCATGTCTCCAGGATATGGAGGTTTGGAAAATGTAGATTAAAACAATTACAAAAAAATTATTGGCTATAAACTTTTCTGCATTGAAGTAGAATTTCTTTAAAATGATATTGATTTAAATAATCCAAATTCCCAAATAAAGAAAAAATCTGAAATTATATTGATTAATATCATCAGCCAGACCATATGCTCATAGATAAAATACTATGTAGATGGTACAGTGTATAACTACTTTATCATAAATTATCTTTATCTTCAAGGTAAATGTTGTATTTTTTTCTTTTGAGGAAATTATATAGAGCCTTATTTTTTCCCCACTGTTATAAAATAAGGCTTTTAAAAATCCATTTATATTTCTTCTTGGACGTGAGCTACAGTGTGTTTTTTGGCCTTTCATGTGAATAAGTCTGACACAGACAAGTACTGAACAAAGCATTCCCAGTTCTCTCCGTGAAAAACCTGCTGACACCTGAACTGGCTTCTATTGGAATTTGTTTTTGGCTGATCTTTACATGACCTTTGAAATCCTGGCATCTGACCCATCTTGGGCTTGGGCTCCATGGCTCTAAGCCTGGCTGTTTCAGGGACTCTGTTCTCCCAATCTAGTATTTGCTGGACCTCTCTGTCTGTTAACCCTCTGAAGCCAAGATATAAGAGAAGCTAGTATTTCTTTGAACCTCTTTGTTAGTCTTAACCCTCTGAAGGCCAAAATATGTGACGAAAAAAAAATACACCCCTTTCTAGTGGCTATTTGTCCCAATAAATGTACCAGTGCTGAAAGATGTGTTCATTGATGGGGAACAATGGGATAAATGGAAAATTTCAGATACCAGAAAACCTTTGGCATTTGTGTACATAGGGAGCCTCAGCCAGGTAGATTCTATATTTTTCCTAAGTAGTTCTTCCAAATGAGAGATGGTTGAAATTAGTAGATAGGCAGACTAAAATGTCCAAGACCATCAGTCCAAAAATAATATTTTTAATAATACATTCTTTCACACTCAGATGTACTTCTTGGTTCTGGCTTAGGCTATTGGCAGATGTGCTAACATCCTCCTGGGGAAGACAATGGAGTCCTCTCAGGGATTCTACCCAACTGGAAAACGGAAGTTCCAGCTATCTCTTAATAAAGCAGGTGCTCCAGAGATTTGCAACTCAATTTTGCAGACCTAATGAGTTTGAAGATTATTGAAATAAACATTAAAACTTTGGTAGCAGCTTAGCCAAATTCTGGCTAATCTCTATGTCCTCTGTGGTTTGACCTTCACAGATGCAAACTCCTCACAGCTATTGCTAACCAAAATTATTAGTACCATATAAAGCCAACTGAAAACAAGTCAGGTGACAATCTTTGTTGCGTATCTTTAATTTACTGAGAGAAATTCTCTGAGCAGTTTTCACTAGCTTCTAGCAACTTTAATTGAATGAAAACATTTCTTTCATGATCTTTGATACCATGTGTTGGTACAAATTAAAGCACAGCAGCTTCTAGTCACAAAATTTTGCTTCTCACATGTCTCCAGAAGGTTAGACTAGGAGTCCTTAATAGAATTATTATAAATGTCCAAGGGTAAAAATTGATACTTGTCAATATCAAGATTCCATACCAAATGAACAAAAGTTGAGATAAACACATATATGAACAAACATTCATGAGAAATATGTAATGAGTTAAAGATTGGTAGCGCATTTAGGAGTCCACTGTTACATCAAATTGTGAAATAACTTATCACAATCCATTAATTTTGTGTACTTGGTATAATAACACCTCAAAATTTTTCTAATCAATTTAAATTTGTATAAACACTTATGGCTTACTAACTGAATTTGATCAATATGCAGCATTCAGCCCAGTTTATTTTGTGTGTGATTACATTGATTACTTTGATGAAGTAATCTGTTCCCTTGAAAAATTAATTAATTTGTTGCACTTAGGAAATATATGGCCTTAATGAAAGTATCACAGAAATAGATTTATGCCCAGTATCTACTGAAACTTCTGAGGTGGTCCACTTTGGTAGGCTGACACTTACTAACCAAAATTACAAATTCCTAAATCAATGTCAATCATTAATCAGGATGTATACCTACTCCTGCAAAGCAGAATAGTTGAATTGGCATTTAAGGACATTCAGATGCCAAACAGAAGTTATACTTTGCTTGATAAATTCCTTTAAAAAGAGCAAAGAAAAACCCTAACAGAAGTGTCACAATTATGGTAGTGCTCATTATCCACATTCACTACTTAGGATTACAGCTGATAAGCAGCATGAATATTTGAGTGAGCTGCTAATTCCTCTAGGCATGGACAGATTCTGACTTTTATCCTATGATTAGATTCTAGTGGGTAAGCCTGTGCCTTCATGTTGTGAAACGGATCATCAGTTAAAAAACAATCTCTTTGAGTCGGTGGCTGCTTTATTGAGACATAATAAATATGTATCACCAATGTCTCCACTCTTATTGCAGTGATCATGACAAGTGTTTCATATCCATCATGGCATTGTGGCACAGGAATGCAAAATCCTTCATTGGAGCATATCAGATGGCCAATAGCAACCTAAGAGGATAGATGCAAGTGTAAAAGAGTTTTGGTCCTGCCCTATGTCATGAGTTCTGGAAATCACTTTGGTCTTATTAGGAAAGCAGCCAAACAATACCTTAGGAAAGGATCTCCTTGAAAATGACTAGCTTCTTTCAATGACTTTTGGTAATATCAGATTCTGATGATACAAATTTCAAGCCTGTCCCTAAATCTAGCAAATATGTTCATGTAAATACTGTAGTTCCATACTCAACAATAAGATCTTCAGTCACACAATGGTCATTTTGGCAGAATGACAAAAAGATGGAAAGCGCTCATGTGATGTCTAGAATTTTTTTTGTATATATTATGCATGCAATTAAAATATTGCTAATAATTCATTTGCTTGACAAGCCATAAACATTAAATATGATATGTAGCTTTTTGATTTAATTCCATTCTTTAATTGGAAAAAATGAAATCATTTTCAGCATAAAAATGTTTAATAATGGTTTAAATGAAAGATCATGCCAGTAGTTGCAAAGAACTAATTCCAATTTCTAGAATAAATCAGCAAAACACATTTTTGCTATTTAGAAAATGTTTCCTAAAAGAAAAAAAGAGCATTTGTATGCAACCCCATGCATTCTCTTCTTATGCAAATCTCAAAAATGATTTAATTTTCCTTAACACTTAATTGACATTATACATTGCAGCAAAAGATTCATACAGAATCACATTTATATGACAGTAAAGACCCCTGACTAGCAGTATTCACGTAAAAGCCAAACAAAGAAATTATAGTAAGCAACTTAGTAAACATTTAATTAAATTGTGTGCCACAATAGTGGTGGTATAACTGGAGGATTTTTAGTATATGAAGTTGAAACAAAAGACAAGGAAAAATGGTCTTGCTACCCGTGACACTGAATTTATTTTTCTCACTGTCCCCTAATGTTGACAAAAGAGAAGGGAATGTTTCCCTCATCTTCTCTTTTTCAATGTATGCCCAAAGGAAGAGAATAAAATGGTCATCTCTCTCAATGTTTCTGCTTCTGATACCTCCTCAGAGAACACTCTGCAGATACCTACAAACTTCAGTGAACAATGAACAGGAAGGGCTGGTGTGCAGAGGCTCCAGGCATTCAACAGAATTCTGCATTTAAAGGATTCCCTGTTTAATAAATGGTGTTGGGAAAACTGGCTAGCCATGTGCAGAAAGCTGAAATTGGACCCCTTCCTTATATCTTATGCACAAATTAACTCCAGATGGATTAAAGATTTAAACATAAGACCTAACACCATAAAAACCCTAGAAGAAACCCTAGGCAATACCATTCAGGACATAAGCATAGGCAAGGACTTCATGGCTAAAACATCAAAAGCAATGGCAACAAAAGCCCAAATAGACAAATTGGATCTAAATAAACTTAAGAGCTTCTGCACAGCAAAAGAAACAATCATTAGAGTGAACCAGCAACCAACAGAATGGGAAAAAATTTTTGCAAGCTACCAAACTGACAAAGGGCTAATATACAGAATCTGCAAAGAACTAAAATAAATATATAAGAAAAAAAAAACAACCCCATCAAAAAGTGGGCAAAAGATATGAACAGACACTTCTCAAAAGAAGACATTTATGCAGCCAACAAACATATGAAAAAATGCTCATCATCACTGGTCATTAAAGAAATGGAAATCAAAACCACATTGAGATACCATCTCACGCCAGTTAGAATGGCAATCATTAAAAAATCAGGAGACAACAGACTCTGGAAAGAATGTGGAGAAATAGGAATGCTTTTACACTATTGGTGGGAGGGTAAATTAGTCCAACCATTGTGGAAGACAGTGTGGTGATTCCTCAAGGATCTAGAAACAGAAATCCATTTGACCCAGCAATCCCATTACTGGGTATATACCAAACGATTATAAATTGATCTGTTATAAAGACACATGCACACGTATGTTCATTATGGCACTGTTCACAATAGCAAAGATGTAGAACTAACCCAGATGTCCACCAAAGATAGACTAGTTAAAGAAAATGTGGCACACATACACAATGGAATACTGTCCAGCCATAAAAAAGGATGAGTTCATGTCCTTTGCAGGGACTTGGATGAAGCTGGAAAGCATCATTCTCAGCAAACTGACACAAGAACAGAAAACCAAACACTGCATGTTCTCACTCATAGGTGGGTGTTGAACAATGAGAACACATGGACACAGGGAGGAGAACATCACACACGGGAGTCTGTTGAGGAGTGGAAGGGCTAGGAGAGGGATAGCAGGTGGTGGGGTGGTTGGGGAGGGATAGCATTAGGAGAAATATCTAATGTAGGTGACGGGGGGAATGGAGGCAGCAAACCACCAAGGCATGAGTATAGCTATGTAACAATCCTGCAAGATCTACATATGTACCCCAGAACTTAAAGTAAAATTTTAAAAAAAGAATTCTCTATTTATATATCTATATCTCCTATATATGGATTTATATATCCATATATATATATCCTATATATACATTTATATATCAATATCTCCTATATATAGATTTATATATCCAAATATCTATATATACCATATATAATTGTATATCTATATATACTGTATATAGATATTAACAAATATATTCATAAGAATGATACATGACACATATATATATAAACATATATTCATGGCATATCTATAGATACATATCTACAATGTGCAGATATGTATCTATAAATGTAGATGTATAGATATAGGTAGATAGAAAGATAGATTCCAGAAGTTCATATATTGCTGGGCATATTTTAAATCTTTAAATATCATCATATGGTATTTATTCTTTGGTAACTCACTTTTTCTCTCAATGTTATTTTATTATTGTTTTTCTTCTTAACAAACATGTATGTTAATTTTAATTTGTTGCTAAGAAGACATTGCTGTTATAAATATTCTCTATCATTTTTAAATTTTTTATTTATTGATACATAATAATTATATATTTATGGGGTGCATGTAATATTTTCTCTCTTCTCATGCCTCAAATTTTCTATAGCATATATATAATAGGAATGAAAATGCTAAGTCTTAGAATATCTACTTATTTTACTTTCCTACGTATTAACAAATTATTCTTTAATGTAGTTGTATAATTTGGATTTCTGACAGCTATATTTAAGACTTCATACTGCACCACGTCTTCACCAGAACCCAATACATAGCATTCTCAGAGTTCAATATTTTTGTGAATATTATTGTGTGAAGTGATTTTTCATTATGTATGCTTTTAAATATTTTTATTCTAGTCTACTTTTAGCATTTTGAATTATGTTTACTGACTATTCAAATTTACCCTTGTCTGAATATCACTCGCTTGTCTTTCCATTGTGTTGTCTTGCTCACGATTTTGTAGAATATTCTATATAACATCCACTTATTGTTTACATGTGTTTTAAATATCTTAGACAATAATTTGCGTTCATTTTTATTGACATGGTGCATACAGTTTTACATGTTAATATAATCATAATTATCAGTTTCTTTATAATTTAGATTCCTGTTATTTTGTCTAATAAATGTTTAGCTCATGCTGAACTAAAATAATACAAACTCAAATTTATGCATTTGTCATGTTGTTACTTATCTTCAAAATAGGCATGAAAAATTATAGTAAAAATCTAAACAAAAAGTACAAAGTTATAAAGATTAGCAGGGGTTTCTACTGTGCAATGTTGTTTTAGGCAATTGTTTCATCCTTTGTTACTTGCTGTCATAATAATTCTAATATCTTATAACCACTTTGCCAAGTGTGGTATAAGTAATAATAACGTAAGAAACTGAGTCAATTTACAGACACAAAAGACCTGCACACCCCCAAAGACTAAAGATAGCAATCTAATTGTCAAAACAGAAAACTCAGAGAAGAAAATTCAATCTATGGAGTATGACATGATTTCTTTTTCACTTGGAATCCCATGGGGATCACACTTACTGAAGATTCTTCGTTGATTAAAATGGCAGTCTCTTTCGAATCAGTATGCAAAACACACCACACAGCCTTCATCCAGAATCTTCAAGTGTTTTGATAAGTAACGTCCTTTGATTGAGTGTGTTTTGAAAAGGGGGACTAACTGGGGAATGAGAGCAGAATGGTGACTAAACTGGAAAGAACAGTACAATTATCAAACAGCAGGCAGCTTCAATACAAATGATGTGTGTTTCTCCACTACCCATGCTTTGACAGCTGGTATCTACTTCACTCTAGCAAGCTGAGGTCTCTACCCCTGATTAGGTCAGCTCCCTTGATGATCATAATTCTTAGTGTCACAACAACACAGAAACAACAATAAAGCAATGATAACAACAAAGTGTTCTGAGCATTGACATACCTTTCATCTCGGCAAGTTGTAAGGTTTTATAAATTTTCTCCACTTTGTAAATGTGCACAGGCAGACTACTAGGTTTCTTTTCAAACTGGGGCTTTTATCTAACACATGATGCCATCAGACAGTGGTAGGCTTTCCTTCACCCCTTTCCTAGTAAAATACTTTTATCGTTATTTTACAACTGATCAAGTTTGAACTATTTATGCCAGAGGGATTAGATAGGACATAGCTGCTTTTTAAGGATGCTCTGTTGGTGCCAGGTTAAGTGGTGTGTGGAAATTCTCTAGTGAATCTGGACAGGTAAGCAGTAACCCCAGACTCAAAGCCTCTTCTTCCTGAAACAAGTATGAATCAATCTCAGTTACTCAGTTTTGGATAAAATATGGTTTGTAACTTTTATGGAGCCACACAGTCAGCTCTTTTCCTGGAAGCCCTAAAATTCCAGCTGCCCTTCCTACCCACTTCACTGTTCTCACCCTCATATCCCTTGTGAGTTATTCTTTATGTTTAGCTGTATATAGAGACAGTGTTGCTAGTCCCTCCCTTGATGCCCATGGAACCAAACACTCAGGACATTGCTTTTATAGGGAAACAGACAGATATACAAGGAATTACAAACTTGGGGATGTTAAAAATTGTTCAGACATGCTCCTTGGTTAACAGTCCTTGACTCCCTTCTGCGATGGTAACTAGGCACCTTACTGTTTTTATGGCTCCAAGAAGACCAATTCTTCCCTGTGTAGGCTGAAGAATCAATCCAAGGGAGAAAAAGAAATACCTATTTTTCTCATTTGTGCAGTTTACTGGCCTAGGGACTTACACATTTTCTTAAGCTTCTACACCTGACAAAAAACACTTTGAACATGGCTTACCTGCCCAGAGAATCCAGGGGAAAATGTGTTCCCTGTGTCTGTGTTGCTTAAATGTTTTATTTAGGACAAAATATATTATTGGTATCTGGGGAAATTTTTTATTGTTTTTATGTAATACAAAATAGAATTTGCAACCAACAAAAGTAGGTGCCTTCCTAAACTATGCTTCACACATACACACACACACACACACAATTCTGTATAAATGTATATCTAACACTAGTGCACTATAAACACAAGAGAAATCTAGAGTCATTGTAACATAATGATTATTATAGCTATCATACAGCTCATGATTTTTATAGAACATGCTTTAATTATTTAAAGTATGTAGAAACACAGCTTCTGCACTTTATTAATCTGAATTGAAATATTTCATTCTATTTTTAGCTTATGTGAAATTTACTACTCATTGCCTCTGGTAAGAGCTGATATTATTTATGTTAATATTAAAATTGAGTATCATTTTCAATTGAACCACTGATTATGAAATTGAAAACAAATTCAGTAACATGCAAATAACAATTTATTCATCCTAGTAACTCATGTTAGCATTTTGTTACTCATGAATATTATTTATTTGGGTTGTAATGTATGTGTTCAAAAGTAAAATTGAGTTAGCACAAAATGCTATATGCATATTTTAATATTAATTTTTCTTGGATTCAGGGCATATTAATGTAAGTTGTGTGCTACAGAAATTGTAGTTTAAATTGCAGGTGAGGAAAAACAAGACCCCCAAAATCCAATGGCTTTGTACAAACTTATAACCAGAACCCTGGTTCCAGGATTTCTAGTCACCAGAAGAATACATCTAGGAATTGATGGTTACACCTGTTCTGTTATTAATATGCTGGTGTGGTCATAGAAATTATTCCATTTTCTATTGCCTTCATATCTGAATTACAAATCATGGGTCTGGCTAGATATTTTCTATAGTAGTTCTGGCCCTAATATTATGTGATTGCATTCATGCCAATTAGAGTAAAGAACATTCCTAGCCCAGAAGGACTACTTTTGCAATTAGAGTAGGCTACTATATTTCAAAGTAAGAATAGCAACTACATGAGGTCTCAGATTAAAAATATTATTCTAATGTATGCATTGCTCTGCATATGGCACAAATTTCAGAGACAGAAATATAATTCCTTTAGTTGCCTTTCCCCCCAGAGGTGAGGAGTAAGCAGTCTTTCTGTAGAATATTAAAAATGTCATATTGATTTTTGGCTAAGTAATTTGATTGTTTAGACACATTAATCAATGCAGTTTTCAGAGTGCATTGAATAACTGGTGATCACTGGTATGGTAAGTATATTCAGTCAATGGTCAAGACATGCAGCGAGATGGTGGGCAGAAAGAGTGTCAAAAAATCTGAAAGTGGTTTGGTATCCCTAGGATATTGCATTACCTTTGAACCAGTAAACAAAATAAATGATTAAGGTGAAAAGAGTACATAGGAGGAATGTGCAGGCATTTCTAGCCGAGAAAAGACAGGTTCATATGTTAATACTTCAGAGATTTGCAGGAAAGGATTCAAATTAAATCCAGGCAGAAACTAGCTTATTCTTGGAGTCAACACTTATGATAATTGTATCAAGCATATACTTGTGATGGCCAAAATGAGGTTGAGTATTCAGTGACTAGATTCTTGCTCTTCCAACTGTGGTCCACTGATGAGCAAACATTGGCATCACCTGATAATGTGTTAGAAGTATAAAATCTCCAGCCCCAGCCCTGAACTACTAAATTACAATCTTCTTAACAAGATGGATACAGATATGTGTACACTTTGAAGTTTGTAAGACATTTGTTTGGACCCTCTATGACTTTAAAAATCTTATTCTCCCAAAGTTAGGCCAAAATAGCTATTAATTAATGTACAATATTATTGGATTTCATGAAAAACATCCTTAGCCTGGATAACTTTTTTTCACCTAAGAGGTATTATCTTCATCTCATCGTCCCTGAAAGTCAGAGGCCAGCAAACAAGGTAATGTCCCAGCTGCTGTTGTACCTCCATGCCTCGCAAGTTTCCTGCTCTGGGGTCTGCATTTGGAAGTTTCCTTGGGGAGAGGAACAAACCTACCAACTCCATCACTCTTCACATCAAGTGCTTTTATGTCAAATCTTTGTCCCTAAGATCTTCCACTGCCACACATTTCAGATCTTTAAAGTAATAAAACATAGTTATTTTCTATGAAGAGGTAAGAAAGGGTCTTTTACCTCTTGTAAAAATCTGTGATCCAATCATAAAAGTTTTTTTTTTTGTTAGTGTGTTTTTTGTCAAAATTCCATTTTGTTTCTGGGTTTAAATGCTTTCCCATCTATAATACAAACTATGCCAGATTTGTTTTTGTTGTATTTCAAAGATCCATGATCCTTTTTCTAGCCTCATCTAAATGTATAATACACTTCCATTCTTGTCATTATTTGATCATTACTATCTTGATATTAAAGCAGCAAGTATGTCTTATTTCTGTGTATTGCCTCTGCTAAGCAAAACTTCTGACCCCTGGTAAGCATTTAATAATATTTGCTGATTAAATGAACAAATGAATATGAGACTTAAAGTAAGTAATTGCTCAAAATCACATAAGCAAGAGATGTTTCTAACTATAAACTCCATGCTTTTTCTTCTAAACCAATGTGTTTTTTTTCAACCTGGCTGCATCCCAAACCAATTAATTAAATCAGAATCTCTGGATATGGAACCCTTGCATTGGTATTGTTAAAGCTCTTCAAATATTCTCACGTGCAGATAGGGTTGAGAGCCACTCTATACTTTGCTCGCTCTTCTAATATAATGATACAAAATCTTCCAGTATAATGAAGAAGAAGAGCAATTGACGGAGTCAAAATAAACTTGTCAACTGGTAGAAAAACAAAAGAACAAAAGATATTCAGACTAAAGTAATGGAATCGACAAAATAACTTGCTGTCTGCTTCTAAGTAGCTGAATTATTTTGTTTCATAAGTGAAATTAGACTCCTTCTATGTACTCTCAGGGGGCAGAACTCAGCCAAATTATAAGAGAGTAGTTTGGGGCTGAAGATGAGTGACAAGCCTCTTAGAACTTAAACATTCACCAGGCACAATAGCTCATGCCTGTAATCCCAGCACTTAGGGTGGCTAAGGTGGATGGACCACTTAAGGTCAGGAGTTCAAGACTGCCTGCCCAAAATGGCAAAATCCTGACTCTACTAAAAACACAAAAATTAGCCAAGAGTGGTGGCATGTGCCTGTGATCCCAACTATTCAGGAAGCTAAAGTAGGAAAATCGCTTCAACCCAGGAGGTAAAGGTTGTAGTGAGCTGATACAGTGCCACTACACTCCAGCCTGGGTGACAAAGAAAGACTCTCTCAAAAAAAAGAAAAAAACCTTAAACATTGAAAATATGCTGGACCAGTCTTGGAGATGCTGAGGCTCATATTAGTGGAAGTGCTTAAGGAAAGCTCAGGAGTGAGTTGGTAAGATACAAATGCTGAATTAGGATGTTAGTTAGAATACAGCTACATTACTAAAACACCAAAAGCAATGGCAGCAAAAGCCAAAATAGACAAATGGTACCGAATTAAACTTAAGAGCTTCTGCGAAGCAAAAGAAACAGCCATTAGAGTAAACCAGCAACCAACAGAATGGGAAAAAATTTTCACAATCTACCCATCAGACAAAGGGCTAATATCCAGAATCTACAAAGAACTAAAGCAGATTTACAGGAAAAAAAACAAAGCCATTCAAAAGTGGACAAAGGATATGAACAGACACTTTTCAAAAGAAGACAAATATCCAGCCAACAAACATGAAAAAATGCTCATCATCATTGGTCATTAGAGAAATGCAAACAAAACCACATTGAGATACCATCTCATGCCAGTTAGAATGGCGATCATTAAAAAATCTAGAGACAACACACGCTGGAGAGGATGTAGAGAAAAAGGAACACTTTTACACTGCTGGTGGGAGTGTAAATTAGTTCAACCATTGTGGAAGACAGTGTAGCGATTCCTCAAGGAACTAGAAATCGAAATTCCATTTGACCCAGCAATCCCATTACTGGGTATATACCCAAAAGATTATAAATCATTCTATCATAAAGACACATGCACATGTATGTTCATTGCGGCACTGTTTATGATAGCAAAGACCTGGAACCAACCCAAATGCCCATCAATGATAGACTGGATAGGGAAAATGTGGCACATAAACACCATGGAATACTATGCAGCCATAAAAACCAATGAGTTTGTGTCCTTTGTAAAGACATGGATGAACCTAGAACCCATCATTCTCAGCAAACTGACACAAGAACAGAAAACCAAACACCATATGTTTTCACTCATAGGCGGCTGATGAACAATGAGAACACTTGGGCACAGGGAAGGGAACAACACTTACAGAGCTAGGTGGGGGGATGGAGGGGAGGAGACGGGGGACAGTGGAGGAGGCGGGGAGGAGGGGGAGGGATAACACTGGGAGAAATGCCTGACATAGGCAATGGTAGGGGGTGGGGATGGAGACAGCAAACCACCATGGCATGTATTGTACCTATGCAACAATTCTGCAGGATGCAGGAGTGCACACGTACCCCAGAGCCCAAATACAATTAAAAAAATAAAGAATATAGCTACATGGGTTTCTAGGCTGCTGTGTCTCAGAATATTAATACATTTTAATAAAAAATGTGGGCTAGGTGCTCATTCCTGTAATCCAAGCACTTTGGGAGGCCCAGGTGTGTGGATCACCTGAGGTCAGGAGTTCAAGACTGTGAAACCGCACCTCTACTAAAAATACAAAATTGGCCAGGCCTAGTGGCTTGCACCTGTAGTCCAAGGTACTTGGGAGGCTGAGACAGGAGAATTGCTTGAACCCAGGAGATGGAAGTTGCAGTAAGCCAAGATCATGCCACTGCACTCCAGCCTGGGCCACAGAGTGGGACTTCATCTCAAAAAAAAAAAAAAAAAAGGAAAAAAAAGTGATCAAGTAATGATAATACTAAAAGTAATCATAGTCAATATTTGTTGAATGTTTATTGTAAGCCAATAAGCATTCTCGTTTAATTTATATCATAGTTTGACTCCTGATAAGTTTCATTACTTCTGACACTTGATGATGCTGGGATAATTAGTAACCCAAGTTTAAAGAGGAGAACACATGGACAGAGGGAGGTTAGTAAACCTAATCAGAAATTATTGAAACAGGGATTCAAACTCAAGAAGGCTGATGTTAAAGCCTGAATTCCAGGTCATTTGATTCCGATCATCCACACAGAATGTTGGCATTTATCACACAATTGGATATTACTGTTACTTTTATAGACACATATAGGATTAATCTGCCTACTTTCAAACACAGAAATAAAACTAATTGAGAAGAAAATATTAAACAAATTATTTTTTTAAAAAACAGATGGACTCCTAGTGATGTTGTAGCCATTGTAAACATCTTAGCACAATATTTTACTCAGGTTTGTTGTGAGACTAATATGGAGCCAGACACATAAAAATATAGCACATACAATTACGTGTGATATATAATACTTTATTTGATAATGATCATAAACAGCTATGTTACTGGTTTATGTTAAAAAAAAATAGGTTTGAGACCATATAATCATAGCTGCAAAGGATAAACATTTGTCTTGTTGGCTTAAGGTGTTAAAAACATGTACTTGATCTCTACCTATGGAATGACTGAAAGACTAGTTGAGCACTCCCAAAACCTTATTTCAGAAGTTGCAATTAAACAATATTTATATTCTTCTAACCCTCCCCTCACTGAATTAGTTTGTCACAGTGGTTAAACATGCTTAAGATTTATCTCTTTATATGTTTTTGTAAAGCAGGTAGTCTGGGAATTGTATATACTAATGGCAATTCCCAGAAATGATCTCCTCCAAATATAAATTATAAGAAATGAAATGCCTTGCCTTTAACGATGGGAAATAAAGGTATTTTCCTGAATAACTGCGTGAAGTTTAGTAGCTTATTCTTAAAACCTCAGTTTACTCCTCTCCAAAGTGGGGAAAATTATATCAACTTCAACAGATTAGGATTAAATTTTAAAATGTGTCTAAATTACCAGTTACAGGTCCTTGAATTGGAGATTTTATTTCTCCCTGATGCTATTTCACAGGTAGTTCTTTATGTCTCTGCTGTAGCATTTGGTGGTTTTTGGTGAGATTGATCTGGTTTTTTTGTTTGTTTTGTCATAGTTGTTTTGGTTGTTGTTGTTGTTGTTGTTTTAATAAGGCAGTAGTACATTAAAAAGGACAGAATACTTTTGGTCACCCACAACTGAATCCCAGTTTACTACTAATTGTGACTTTGGACAAGCTCCCTAGACTTCCTAAATCTCAAATTTCTCACCATAAAACTAAGAAAATAAAATGTGTCTTGCAATATCAGAGGGAAAAAGCTTTGGATAGCACCTGAATAGCACCGGACACTTAGCAAGTCCTTTGTTCTGTTTATCCAAGTAAATCACATGCAGACCACCAGAGACTTACCAGGGAACCCATGAGAATTTACTATTTTGAAGCACAAGGGATGACCAAGGATATAGGTATACATTTTCCAAATTTAAAAATATTGCCAGATTCCCAAAATATGCATTGATGTATCAGATTATTACAATAAAATTTGAAGAAATAAATATGCATAAAAACTAGCATTTGTTTAGCCCTTATAATTATACTGACTCTATTAAGAATTATAGAAACTTCTCTATTCAGATTTTCTGAAAGTTCTTCCTTGTCTCACTTTTTGCCTTCAGAGCATCCTTATATCAAGCCAGTAGTAGACAATTTATCCAGAATCAGTCTAGCATGTCACGGTTCTATTTAACATCATGGTGAATAAAATGACAGCACACAAATCCCAGCACTGTTTTTGGTCAGGGATTTTGGTCCACAGTTCAAATGAAACTTCAATACTTTCCTTAATGTCCAAAGTAATTTGGCAAATAGAATTTGAAGAAAAGAGCATTTCGCTTCTGCTTTTCAAGGCCCATATGCTCCATAAATATTATTTAGCATCTCCGTGGTGCATTCTGTGTGCACTCTGCTTTATAATCATTGCTATGGCCATTAGCATAAAAATGCTTTTCTCCAGTCTTTTTTTCTTCCATACTTTGACTTTGAAATTTTATCCTTATTCATAGTTCAAGGACTTTGCAAACAAATAAGATGCTGCACAGAATACTTTAGGCAGCTTCAGTCCCAGTGCTAATCTGTACTGTGTAGCATGAAACTAAAGTTATAGAAGCATATGACCAAAAACAGGAGCAAAAATAATATTATGCCATGAGACATAGGAGTAAAAACATTTATTAAGGCCATTAATTATAAGATTTTTATTTTATCCTCACAATATAAAAGCATTTACGACAGAGCAGAAAAATAAACGTATTTGTCCTATATGTGTATTTGTGTGTGTGTATTATATATATAACATATACACAAACACACTCCTATTTATATATGTTTATTATATGTATTTTTTTAGTGTATATGTATTTAATACATTTAAATTAAAAATTAGAGGATATATACCATCTATAATATATTTAGATACAAGTACACTGTCATATTTATTTTGTACTTGTATATTGATTACATATTTTATATAAAAAGAAGTATTTCAGGAAAATGGCAAAACAAAAGCACAGATAAGATTAGAGTGGAGAAATGCACACAGAGACCTTTCTAATTTATGAATATGAAATAACCATTTGTTGGGAGAGAAAGAAGAGGGTAAGGCAACAGTCTGCCAGAAAGCCACAGCGGGCATAAGAGAAAACCAAGTCAGTTGCCCAGTGTAGATTTTTCTGATTCTGAGATAGAGAAAATCTTCTCCTGTGAGTTATCAAAAAGATAAGTGATAAGGAGAAGACAGAGAATAATTTTTTAATAGATTCTGGCCACTGAGATTCCATGTAAAATATACAACTACTAATATGTTGGTTGCTTTTTCTAATATGGGTCTTTTATGCGAATTAAAAGGAAGTCAAAAGCCTTTGAGTCAAATCTTCCTTTATAGAATGTTATTAGCACACTGTGAAGTTGCACGTTTATTAGTATCGGCATTCTTAATTCATCTAACAGACACATGTCTAGAGATTTAAGTAAGAATCAAATTTTGGTAAAAGAAATTCTGTATTTTTAGAAGTAAAATGTTTTTCTTTATAATGTCTAAATTGTGTTGTTTGGTACACAGAATTTTTTTTAATTTAATGAAGTCCATTTAATGGTAGAAGGAGAAAAAACAATTCAGTTGGAAAAAAACGTTTTTACCTCATCTAAAATGATAACCAAATAATCCATAAACCTGTCAACATGTGCTCAATATCATCCATCATCAGGAAACACAAATTAAGACACCCACCCTATACAACTGAATGCCTATCAGAATGACAAAAATTAGCTAAAAAGCCTGCATGCATTTGTTAAAAGAAACATGTGCAAGAATACTGATAGCTGCACTTAGCATACTAGCTTCAAATTAGAAACAATACAAATGTCCCTCAACAGTATAATGGATAAATGTATATTGAGGCACATTCATTCAATAAAATTCTATATGGTAATAAAAATTCACAAACTACTGCTACGCAAAATAACATGGGTGATACAACTATAATTTTACACAAAACAAAGTCAGACATAAAAAATAGTGTACTACATTAATTGATTTATATGAAGTTTAAAAACAGGCATCACTAATTGCTGAAGATAAACGACAGAATAGTGGTTCCCTTTAGGCAGTGACCGGGGAGTAATGACTAGAAGGAGACATAAGAAAGGTTTTCAAGGTGCTGGTTTTGTTTAGTTTATACTTACTACTAAACCTCATCAAGCTATACAGATATACTTTGAGAATTTTTCTGTAATCCAGTAAAGGTTCTAACACACTGGAAAAAAGGAGATTTTTCTATGTAAATCACTCACAGTAAGATATTAAGAAAGCAAAAATAAATTGATTCCAGGAAGGTAAAAAGAAAGAATAAAAGAATAAGGCCTTATAAGTGTGTGCATCTTTGCTGTGTGATGTGGTTTCTAAATCTGATGGTTGTCCTTATATCTACTTCTCTTATGGCACTTATTCCACTGCATTGTATTGATATGTTCATATCTTTGTCACTACTTCCTAGCCTAAGAATTTCTCTCAGGAAAGGAAGGAAGGATTACAGACATATAATATTGTTAGAGTTCTGTGTTGTGCTCTTAGAAAGGATTAGCATAGATACAAAGCCAGTCTTTCCTGTGACTCATGCTAGATTCTTTCTACCAAGATCTATCCTAACAGTGCTGAGTGGTTTTCACCAGCTCACACCTGTAGGCAAGTCTGCACTCCATGACTCTCCCTTCAAACCCTACCCCATTTCTACCATTGTCAAGATTTGGGAAAGCATGGCCCCTAAGCCAATCGTTTTATCTAGTTGGAAATTTCTGAATGGGATTTAAGAATATAAATGTTTGTTTGTTTTGGCTGAAAATGGAAAATAATATATTTCCTGATCTAAGACAAATATTTTCTACCAAGTATACAGTGAAACAGAATAACCAGTAGTAAGCAAACATAATAACACAGAGAGAAACAAAGATAAAAGACCATGTTACCTTAAGAACTACAAAAAAAGTAACTTCCTCTATAACTTACTTTTTCTTGTAGGTCCATGTGAGGCCAAACTACACTTTTATTACCATTAGAGTCTTTATTAACATTTAATGCAGCTTCTCCATGCCTATGTTACTTGCAAACCCAAGCAAACCCCATATCTTTACCATATATATATATATATGTTTCAATCAATTACTTATCTGAGGCCTGGAAATGTGATCTATATATACAAATATATTTTTAAAATTTATATTTTGTTGGTGCTTTTCGTCTGAACTTATATAAAGCAGTACCATAATTTCTTGCCTTTCTCACATTAACCACAGAATAAAATTTGGTTATTAGATGGCAAGTTTCTTGAAAGCAAGGAAATATTCTACTGGATCTTTTTAGCCAGCATTTAGTAGTAACTGACATAAAAGAAAGTCTCCAATAAATGTTCACTTGGTAAACAAATGAACTGATATGCAGAGAGTCTGTCTGAATGTGGACAGCATGAGAGTTCTCTTTAATGCCTGATGGTGACAATGGGTATTACAGGGAAAGAATGTAGGAGGTGGTCTTGGGAATATGAGGATGAATTGAGGTAAACCCTTAACAAGAATGAGGTGGAGACATTTGATTATTTTCTTCTCCCAAGAACTGGTCTATTCCCATAACTTCAAAAACATCAATTTTAAAAAAGTTCCTTTGTTATCCTAAGAGTGACCAACTTTCTTTTTGGCTTCCTGGAATCGAAGAACAAAATGTGGCCATTAAACGAGGCTGTTTGGGGCTAGGCACGGTGGCTCAGGCATGTAATTACAGTGATTTGAGAAGCTGAGGCAGGCAGATCACTTGAGGCCAGGAGTTTAAGACCAGCCTAAACAACACGGCAAAACTCCGTCCCTACAAAAATACAAAAATTTGCCAGGCATGGTGGTACATGCATGTAATCCCAGCTACTCCAGATGCAGAGGTGGGAGAATCGCTTGAATCTGAGAGGTGGAGATTGCAGTGAGCAGACATCCTGACACTGCACTCCAGCCTGGATGACAGAATAGGACTCTGTAAAAATTAAAATAAAAAATAAAAGGCTGTTTGAAAATTTCTATTTGAAAAACAAATTTCCCCTGTTATTTCTGCTTATGTTCCAGAATGCCTAATTTGAAGGCTTATGATTTGCTGAGGCAATGCAGCCAACTAGCTGTGCATAGCAGCTGCATGTTTATGTCTGATCTACAGTTAGAAAGATGTGTCCATAAAATATGAAAACATGATTATCAAAGCTCTGAAATAAGTAATACCATGTAAGTAGCATACAACTGACTGTGTTGGATTGACCATGAGCACTGGATGCCAAAAATGGGGCAAGACACACAGTTTCAATTTTAATTTCCAAAAGTGATTGGAAATTAGTTGATTAAAACAGATAAACCATTGTTATTTACCTGATTTCTATTCAGTCTACAATCTTTCACTTTAATCACCTTGTTTCTTAAAATTTAAAAGTGATAGAGTTAGATAAGGAAAGCCAGTGACAACAAGGTTCAATAGGCATATACTGTTATATGGCCATAAATCATTTCCTGTGATGCAGTTCTAATCAGCCTTTTTGATTTTATTGCATATTGAAAGGGAAAAACAAAGATATGTTTAAGGGTTATGAAGATAAGATGATGAAATGAAATAAGCCATGGTTGTAAACTGTAAGATTCAAAACACATTGCTGTAACACTGTCATTCCTGAGGTGAATGATAATGATTTTATTACAAATAATGGCCACCTTATTAAAAATAAGATTTACTCTTAAAAATACATTCTATATCTTGTTTTAAGTTACCTTTATGTGATGCTTTCTAATTTTGAAACTGAAATTGTATTTAGATTACTAGGTAAAGAGGCTGAGAAGAGTAATGCTACTGTACTGAAAGTAAACCTTCATTTATCTGACAAGAAATAGAAACTTTTAACTTATTAAAATAACAGGTTTTAGGATTTCACTGTTATAGGACCCTTCAGGTGTTGCTTCACCAGCTGGAAACCTCTGGCTGGTGGCGCCTCTGCTTGAGTTTCACTTGTGCCCTCTGGGCTCCTTACAACAACGAGGCCCAAAGGCTGTGCTCAGCTCATGCTACTGGCCTAGATTTCAGGCCCACTGAGAGTGAGCCAGGTGCAGAGTGGCGAGGGGTGTGTGAGCAAGCAAGCACAGGGTCTGGCCACTGCACACAGCCAGGAGCACTGGCTGCTGTGGTAGGATGGGCAGCTTCTGGTGCTTGGATAGGCACCTGCTTCATGCAAGTATGTGGCTGGACCAGGTGTACCACAAGTGGCTTCCACTACATGCTCCAGCATCTGGATGAGGGGAATGCAGTGGCGCCCAAAAACTCAGAGATGCCAGCAACTGTGAAGCCCCAAAGTTTAGAGGGAGCATGCTACAGCTCTCTCACTGTTGCTGCCTGCAGCTTAGCAAACGGGGCAGAGGATGTGTCTCAGCTTGATTAGTCCTGCCACTTGGCTCCAGCCTGCAGGTACTGGGGTGGCCTGGCCCTGCCACTGCTTTCTGTCACATAGGGTGGCATTCCTAAACTGGCAGTGGGCAGGAGGGCTATAGTGTTACCACTCTTGCTAGGAGAATCTAACATCTCGGCCACCAGAAGGGTAGCAGCTCCTCACTTCTGCAGCCAGCCGGAAATGTGTTAAAGCTCTTTTCACGCCCACTGTTCACCCAAGTGTTTGTCCCACATCCAGGAAGAATGAGCTTATGTGGACAACTGGAAAAGAAGTTTTATTGAGTGACAGATCATGTCTTAGCAGAGATGAGACCCAAAGTTGGTAGCTCCTACCTACAGGCAGGTAGTCCCAACATGTGGCTGAGATGGGGCTTTTATGGGCTAAGAATAGAGAAATTACGTGTATATGGGTCTATGGATAGGAGAACTGTGTGCTGATTGGTGCATGGGCAGGCCTGGAAAAAGCACCATTTGATCAGCTGTTGGCTGTAAGGCATCAAGGAAGTTCTCACTCTGGGTCGTGAGTTCTATCTGGAACTGGCAGACAGGTTTTCTGGCTTCTAGCTGTCTTTGGCTTGATGGTTGGTATTGATTTTTATATAATTTTCAACTAGCCCCCATACTATTTTTTACATTTTCTTACAGTTTTCTCACTACCATTCTTAAAGTTTCCAAACATACCGTCCATTAGTCTACTTGCTATAATATTATATTCTACCTTCTATTTATTCCTTTGTTATATAGTAAAATATATTTAATTGTATGCTATTAAGTGAGTAATAAGGCATAGATGTTTGAATTTATCAAATGTCACGTCAACATCAAACCTACAGTCACGTGTTATTCTCTTTGGCCTATCAGTTTGATGTATTCCATTAATAGATTTCCCAAAATTGATACTATTTTACAGTCTTTAAAGTGACACCAGCTGTTCTTTTCACTGCTACATATTGAGACACCTATTCTTTCATTTCTTACTTCTGTAGTGACAATCTCTTATTTGGGATGTGCAGAGAGGTTCATATCTAAAGTATTTTCTCAAGTTTTTGAGAAATACCAAAGTGTAGTAATCGTCAGCAGCTTGTGTTTAGAACTCTCATTCTCATTTTTTCAGAAGTCAATTTTTTTTTCTTTTTACTTTAGAATTCTGTGTGTATTCACTTTTGCTCTGTTCTCTGTCTAGCTATGGACGTTTCTATTGGAATTAGTTGAAACTCTGTGTTTTGACTGTTTAGCATCTGTTCAATATGTCTTTTGCTTGGACAACACAGAGTGTGAGGCAATAAGCTGGAGCAACCAAAAGTCTTGATGTGAGTATGTTGCCTGTTGGGACATTTTGCCATAAAATACGACATATCCTTTGCCCATGTCTCCCCTTAGCATCTGATAGTTTCTTAGCTGGAAATCAAATGTTGAGGGTGGAAGTGAACAATATTACAGAGATATCCTTTGTTTTGTTGTTTATTGTCTATCTAACTCTGCTAGTTATCTCCAAAAAATTGAGTTGAATGTGTATTTCTACCTCTCTCCTATCTTCTTTGACAAGTACTGAAGAGACTTATTTGGACAGCTCGTTGCACCAGAAAACAAACAAAAAAAGGAATCAACAAGATGAATGTGCCACCACTAGAGTAAGAAAAGAAGGTAGATGACCTAACTCAGTCTACTTAGGTACTTGTCAATTGGACCTCTGTATATCCTGGAAATTAATTAGTAAACCTGATATTATATAGGATCACTGATAGTAATTATCTAATTTAATTATGTGAGACTGTGTGTTCATTGCCATTTCCCTCTGTCCTGAAATCTACAGACCTCTCAGAGATGGCTGGTTCTCTCCAGAGGAAGATGATATTTTCTTTTCTAAAAACAGCAAAAACTATTTAATACAAATCTTAAGTGGTAAAAAATGTTTACTATTTTTCCTAAAGGATAATGGCATTTTTACTCCTTTTCTTATATCACTAGATACCTCTTACTTTTTTCTGATTTTTTTCTTTACATTACAGAGCACTTCTTTGGAAATTATGCTTCTTTTCTCTAAATATTTTTCTTTTCTCTGGCACTTTTCTAATAAGAGCCTTGTTACAATGGGAATGGAATAGATGAAGAAATCAACATGGCTATGACTGGGGCTTCAGGGATCTTCAGGATCCAATGAAGATGTAAATAAAAAGAGAGAAGTAGGAAAGTGGAAATGTGAGAGAGAAACTGAAGACTTCCAAAATTTGTAGAAGGATTGCCTTGTAAGTGGCTCAGCTTTGTATTTAAAAGGAAAATATTTATAGAGAACTTATTTTTTGCCATGAATAACAACAATCACTCATTTTACATTTTTTTCTCAGAGAGAAAGAGAGAGAGATGGAGTCTTGCTCTGTCACTCAGGCTGGTGTGCAGTGGCACAATCTCAGCTCACTACAACCTCCACCTCCCGGGTTCAGGCAATTCTCTGGAATCAGCTTTGCGAGTAGCTGGAATTACAGGTGTGTGCCACCACACCCACTTAATTTTTGTATTTTTAGTAAAAATGGGGTTTCAACATGTTTGCCTGACTGGTCTTGAACTCCTGAGTTCAAGTGATTTACCTGCCTCAGCTTCCCAAAGTGCTGAGATTACAGGTGTGAGCCACAGCGCCTGACCTCATTTTACCATTTTCTTATGAAGAGAACTTTATGTTGTTAGTAGGCTGATTGAAGATGCAGGATTGATTGCGCCAACCCTTTCTCAACAGCCTAAAGTTCTATAGATGCCAACAGACAATGCAGTTAAGCCAAATATAAGCTAAAAAATATTCATTCAACCATCCATTCATGCGATAATCAAATATTTATTGAGCACCTCTAAGTAGCACTCATAGAATTTACATATATTGGAGAATAAATAGACATTGTTTCTATCTTCAGAAAGCCTATAGTCTAGGGAGGGACAGTGAAACATAAGCTTACAAATAAGGGTATAAGTTACATAACTCTGGAGAAAGTGTGAGCATCTAGTTGTTTTGAATAATATTGAAAAAAATACATTATTCTAGATGGAAAAAGGTCACTATAGTCATGTTGATTAAAGGGAAGAAGGACAAGATTCACAGACTTCTAGTGACAACCAAAAGGAAGGATTCAATTGTGAAAATTAGCTATAAATTAAGAAGTCTACCAGCAAAAATAATGAAAAGAAACACCACAATATGTTAAAATCTGGGGATGTGCTTGGTTAAACTAATTCTGTCCTTAGAAATTTCACATTTTATTTCATAACTTCTTTATAATATAATTCCTCTGAGTAGTTATAAGGCTGGTGGAATTCAAAATATTATAGCAAGTTCAAGTACTAAACAATAGTACAACATATTCTTTATGACAAAAGAAAGCACTAAAGAGAAATAAAATTGCTCCATGAATAACCCAAATGTGTGGCAGAGCAAAAGACCTAACCTTTTCCAGTACTTTAGGTAATAGAATATCCCTGTAACACCAGTGGAAATGGGAATCAGTGAGTGCCACAAAATATAAGTGACAGGTACAAGAGTATATATTATTTATATTAATTTCAGCCCACACAAAACCACCATGTTAAGCTTATGAATATATTTTTTTCACCAGATGTTTGGCAAGAGACCACAACTGATGTTTCTTACTAGTTAAAAAAAAAAAAAAAAAAAAAAAACTATGAGGCTATTTTACCAATTAGTGTAATTGGCTGATTTTCAATGAAGGAAGAAGACATAGACCATTTGGTCAGGCCAGAAATGAGTGTTCCCTAAACTTTCTCATTTCACAACTGACACACAGATGCCCTCAATACATGTACAACAATAACAGAGAAAAAAATAAAAAAAGAATAGAAAGATGTAATAGGAAGAAAATGTCAAGCATTTGGAGAACCTAAGGCATTATTATTATTTTTAAGGCCCAGAGGGAGGAAAGTAAAGTAAAATAGTCTAAGAGTCAATTCCATGTCTTTAATTATCAGGTTCATAAATAAACCAAAGTGATAATTGCATTTAGGTGTATGCAGGGTATGTGTTATGCTACAGTATTGAAAACAAAAGATGCATACAACTTAAAAAATAAAAATGTTGGAAAATATAGAAAATTATCTGTAGATATATAGCACATGATAATCTTCCAAGGAATCTCTCTTGATATCAAAGACATATTGATAAAATATTCATGTAATGTAAAGAATATGTCTTTATTTTTCTTACTTTTAGACAGCACTAAATTTTTGGCAAGGACATTCATGGAAACATAGCACAACTAGATGTCTTAGTGAAGTTTCCGAATGTTTAAACATTTAAGACTGTAGTCTCCTTAGTATGAGAGGCTGATTCATTTTGGCAGTTGACAGCTTATTGGCAGTTTACACTTAGTGAGTGCACTTGACTCTGTCAGTCTGTTTCCACGAGCTACCTACCTGTCACATTGTGAGTGGCCTTTCTTCCACATTCACAAAGGTTGTCTGTTTTGTATTCTATTCTCAATGAAGATTTAAAGTGACTGCATGTGAAAGGCCATACAATCAGTCTTTGTGATGACACCAAGTCTCTACTGTTGATATCAAAACATCATAAATGTAATACTAAGAAAAAAACAGACTAGTCCAAAAGTGTTTCTGTAAGTTACAGTCTAGTGCCGAATGGACATTGAAAATCAGGCACATGGTTGAAAGTTTTGGTTTTTGCCTTTTCTTTAAGAATCTATTCTTCCACAATAAAAGTGACAAAAAGAAAAAGATGAAAAGATACATGGAGAAACAACTATTTATAACCCTAGAGTTGGATTTATTATTATTAACTCTCCCAAGCAAACTGTGAAAGGTCATTTTTGTGATCCAGAGAACTCTTATATGATAAAAACAGTGACACAGAAGGAGAATCCTGATATCCTTGTGATGGTATTGCTAGGCAAGTTGCACATAGCTTCAGTGACTCCAAATACAGGCTATATTATGAAGGCTGGTACAACACTATGTGAGAAAAGGCTCAAAGAAGAACGATAAATCATCAGAAAGCCCTTGGATCACTACAGAGAATGAATTTTATTCCTCTGAAACACAGCCTACAAATACACAAGAACAGTTCCTACTGTCGATGGCACCTTGACTAGTTGGAGAATAGAAAGTAATGGCATTACTTTTCATGACAAAAACTGCAATTACTTTTGCACCAATCTAACAAATACAGACATCAAAAATAATGATACTTGTCTCACACAAAAGTTGAGACATGTAATAAGGGTAAAGAAAGAAGGTTTAACCTCAAAATTAACCTCTCACCTAATTAATCTTGGATAAATATAATTCCTCAGTCTTGGTAAATTTAATAGGAAATCCTCTCTGAAAGCTTTGAAGGTGTCTCGCCTAGCATATAATTGGAGGAATGTGAAGAAATACATGATTACCATTTCACCAACATGTAGATTAGTAAGGTCTTTTTCCTTTTCAATAGAAATATTTCCATAGAAGTTAAGGTTGTTAGTTAAAAACACATAAGGATATTTTTAGTACTCTTGAAGAACTCATAAAAAGTTAAAATTAAAACCAAAAGATGTATGACGGCTCAAGTAATGTTTTACAAGGCATTTTTTTCTTTTCTTTCTCTCTTTCTCTCTTTCTATCTCTCTTTCCTTCTTTCTTTTTTTGAGACAGGGTCTCTCTCTGTTGCTCATGCAGGAGTGCAGTGGCACCAACACAGCTCACTGCAATGTTGGCCTTCCAACTACAGTAATCCTTTCACTTCAGCCTCCTGAGTAGCAAGGATCACAGGCATGTACCACCATTTCCAGCTTAGCAGCAGCAGCAGTAATAGTAAAGACTAGTTCTTGCTGTGTTGCCTAGGCTGTTCTCGAACACCTACTTCAAGAGATCCTCCTGCCTTGGGCTCCCAAAATGCTGGGATTATAGGGGTGAGCCACCATGTCCATTCCACAAGTCATTGTTTGAAAAGTAAATGGTCGGAGTTCTTAATCATAAATTAGTATTAATATTGGAGGAATATTCTAGCATTCAACAGACCAAGTAAGTGTTATTTAGTAATATCAAGTGACTGTCGTGTGTCAGCTGCGTGCTAGGTGTGAGAAGAGTTACTTCTATGATAATCATTGGTTTAAAATACTGAAATACATTAAATATTCATCACATCTAAAATTATTAAGATTAGAAATATTTTACTCTAAGAAGATAATTGAAAAAAAGAAATTATAGTTTTTTACTAACTGAATTATTAGTCTGCAGTTAACTATTAAAAATAAAAATGACAAGGACTCTACCAATAAATAATTCATTACTGCCAAGAGAAATATTATTAAAATTGAAATTCAGAATTATCAAAAAAAGATGAAACAATGTACCAAGAAGTGTTTTATTGTAAAATTAAAAGCTATACTAAGAGAAGAGCTAAATTGGTGTGTTTCAACACAAGATTATAAACAACTACTTGTTTAAAAAATAAAAGTCTGAAAATTACTTCAAGCACTCAATAAAAACTATAGAAACTTCCAGCTAAATTTTATTAAAATTAAGAAAGAATATAAAACAAAAAAGTTAAGAATCGAAGCTCAAACTACAATATGTCAATTACTGAAATGTGGAGGATGGCAAGGAGATTGAAATCTTTCTAGACTGCTATCATTAACAAAACACTGAATATATTCATTTGAAAACCATGTAACAGAAAGGGGGCTTAGAATACACATACTTTGATGAATCTGATAGATTATTTTGTAGTGTCAGAACAATTCAGAAGGTTTGCCCTTTTTTTTTTTCATATATCCCTTTTCTCAAGAACCTCTTAATGGTACAGACAGAATATAAAATACTATTTCCACAAACAGAACCTACAAACCATACTGTAGTTATGTTCATATTATATATGACAGGTAGAAAATGGAAGCAATGAAGGAGTACAGAAAAGGAGACAAAGAAAACACAGGAGACAGTTAACCAAGATTGGGAATTTTAAACTATCTGTAGCCAGGAACATCTGCAGAGATTTTAAGTAAACTATAACTACATATTTTTAGTAAACTGTAGAGTAACCATCACAATGTCAGGGGCCATATGGTTGTTTATGAAAGGAGAACCACAATGTATCTTTTGTTTATTTGATTTTTGTTATGTTTTGTTTTGTTTTGAGATAGGGTCTTGCTCTGTCACCCAGGCTGGTGTACAGTAGCATGATCATCACTCACTGCAGTCTTGAATTTCTGGGTTTAAGTGATTTTCCTGTCTTGGTCTCCAAAGTAGCTAGGGTTACAGACATGCCACCACACTTGGCTAATTCTTTTATTTTTAATTTTCTGCAGAGACAAGATCCTTAAAAAGGTTGCCCAGGCTGTCCAGAACTCCTGACTGTAAACAATCTTCCTTTCTCATACTCTCAAAGCACTGGCATTGCAGGCGTGAACCACCATGCCCAGCCACAGAATATCTTATAATAAATTATTAGAGGTGATTAGATCTAAGAAACACAATTGGAGGGTTCCTTGCTTCCTAGATGAACTCCGATTTCACATTTAGCTTCTCAGCAAAGCAGGAATCCTTGCCATAATCTTTAAATTATCGTTTAGATTCTGTTTAAACTAATTACTCATTCAGCTATATATGACAAGATTGGAACATTTTAGTTACTGACATTTTAGCAAGATAAGGCTAATTGACTAAAAATGTATCTTCATGTAACTTTTCATCCTTGTTTTATTTTGAGCTAAAAAAATCTAATTACCCTCACATGACATCCTTGAAATATTTGGAAATGTGTTTGTCCTTTCCAAACTGAGTATCTTTGATTATTTTCTATAGTTTTTCAGTGGCTTATTTGTGAATTCAGCTCAGATAACATATTGAATTGCCATACACAAAGAACATCACATTTTAAATTACATGCATCATTTGTATAAACTGAAGATGAAATTATAACAACAATTTCAAAATGGTATTATACCCTTCCTTTCAGCTATTATGAACTAGTTTTATTAAATCAATTTTATTCTAAGAAAAAGTAAAACTTCAGAATATATCTGTCTCTGTTGTGTATATACAAATGTGTGTGCATACACACACACACACACACACACACATACAAATCTATGTAAAAGCAAAGAGGATTTAAAGGATAAGATGGTCATGTATAGAGAAAAGAAACAGAGCTAGCATAGGAGCCTGTTGGTAATTATGCAAATGCCCCGTTAGATGTTTTGCTAAAGGGAGAATAACTGATGGTTCTAGCTTCTGCTTTTATCAATTTATCATGACATTAATGCTGAAGACACTTTCTTACAATAGGCCACTTTCAGCCAATTACTGAGCATGGCAGGGATACTAATTCAGGCCAATTACTGTTAGTCTTGAGGACTCCCTATCGGCCTATATGAAATACTCTTATAACTGTGGTATAGCCTGAGCTCCTTCCTACACAGCCCTCCATCCTTCCCTTTTTCTTTCACAGGACTTAAATCCAAAGGATCCCCCACCTTCTTCAGTACTCACCCCCTTGCTTCACAATCATTCTAGCCCGTATATTTGTTCAATGCCTAATCTAGTCTTTTTGTCTGATTCTTGGATGATCCAAACTAAGAGCCTCACATTCAATGCCACATTTCTCCACAATTCGTAAGTGAAGGTTAAGAGATTAAGTACAGCTTTCCCCAGTGTCCCAGGGCTAGAAAGAAAAAGAATGAATGCAGTGAAGGTGATCGGACAGGAGGGCTCTTTAAAAGCACCCTGGACTCTTAGTAAGAGCCTCTGAACTCTATACACGATGATAAAAGGAGAAAAGCCTTCTCAAAGTTTGAAATGCTTCTATCAATCAGCTCAACTCCACATTTTTAAGGGTACTCTACTAGCCTTTGTTAGAATCAAAAGCAAATGCTGTTTGAGCAGTAAAATAAAATTTAGACACTAGACTGCATTATGTGTAGGTTTTACATATAACGCCTAATGCCTAGCACTAAATCCATCCATAAATATCCAGGCATAAAAGCAAAGAAAACCTTACCAAGAGAAAAAAAAAAAAACACAATAGGAGAGCAAACCCATAGCCAATTCAGATAATAGCATTATCAAAACAAAAATTTTAAATAATTATGATTGATATGTTTAAAAATTAAATGTCAAGACAAAGAATTTTATCTGAGAACTGGAAACTGTAGAAAGATAACAAATGCATATTATACAAAAAAATGTAAGATATAAAATTGAGAATTAATGGGTTAGTTTCATGGCAGATTTTATAAACCTAAAGAGAAAATTAGATAAATGAAATATAGATCAGAAAAAAAACATCCAAATGGAAGTAATAAGAGTAAAAACGGAAAAATCAAGAAATGAATGTGACATATATAGAATATAGTTTAAAAGTCTAAATGTGTGCAGGTTTGTTACCTGGACAAACTGTGTGTCACTGGAGTTTGGTGTACAAATGATTTCATTACCCAGTGTGGACATAGTACCCAATAGTTAGTTTTTCAACACTTGCCCTTCTCTCTCTCCCTGCTCTAGAAGTCCCCAGTTTCTAATGTTGCCAATTTTATGTCCACAAATACCCAATGATTAGCTCCCACTTAGAAGTGAAAACATGCTGTATTTGATTTTCTATTTCTGTGTTAACTCATTTAAGATAACGGCCTCCAGCTATATCCATGTTGCTGCAAAGAATACAATTTTGTTTTTTTTATGACTGCATAGTATTCCATGGTATGTATGTACCACATTTTCTTTATCCAGTCCACCACTGATGGGCAAGTAGGTGATTCTATGTCTTTGCTATTGGGAATAGTGCTTTGATGAACATATGTGTTCATGTATCTTTATGGTAAAATCACTTGTATTCCTTTGGGATATATCAGGTAATGAGATTGCTGGGTCGAATGGAAGTTCTAAGTTCTTTGAGAAATCTCCAACTGTTTCTCACAGTGGTTGAACAAATTTACATTCCCACAGGGTGTATAAGTGTTCCCTTGTTTTCACAACCTCACCAATGTCATTCTTTTTTGATGTTTTGATAATAGCCATTTTGCCTGATGTGAAACGTCATCAGTAGTAACTAATGACTACTGATGTTGAACATTTTTATGTGCCTTTTGGCTGCTTATATATTTTCTTTTGAGAAGTATTTTTTCATATCTTTGCCCGTTTTTTTAATGGTTTTTTTTAGTTTGTTGATTTGTTCAAGTTGTCAGATGCATAGTTTGCAAATATTTTTTACCATTCTGTAGGTTGTCCACTCTGTTTTCAGTTTCTTTTGCTGTGCAGAAACTCTTTAGTTTAATTAGATTCCAGTTGTAAATTTTTGGTTTTGGTGAAATTGCCTTTGAAGTCTTCATCATGAAATCTGCAAGGTCCTATATCCAGAATGGCAATTCCTAAGTTTCCTTCTAGCGTTTCTAGAACTTTCGATTTTACATTATATCTTTAAGTCATCTTCAGTTGATTTTTTTATATGATGAAAGGAAGGAGTTTGGTTTGAATCTTCTGCCTATGGCTAGCCAGTTATCCCAGCACCATTTAGCAAATAGGGAGTCTTTTCTCCATTGCTTGTTATTGTCAACTTTATCAAAGATCACATGGTTGTAGGTATGCCTATTTATTTTTGGATTCTCTAATCTAGTCCATAAAAGTTGGAAGAAGAAATTTTTTTTAAACTGTGAAGAAATTTACATTCTTCATTTAAGGATGTTTAAAAACGGTGTGAATACACAAATATATAAACCAAAAAAAAAAAAGACAACTAAAATAGCTATTTCTTTCAATTTCTCAAGAGAAATGGTCAGCCATTCTTATTTTACTTATGAATTTAGCATAGATGAACATTTTATTAAATGACACTACTTCTACTTGATGATAAAGTATAAAGAAAAAAGACTTCTTTACATCTATAGCATAAGAAACCAAAATCTTTTAAACACAGATGAATTGTGTTCTTGTTTAAACACTCTTTTTTCCTCTTCATTAAGCATTATAAGAAATATCTTTGTCAAATTCTACTATAGATTAATTCCTGATAATGCTCATGGATGAATCTCTGTTGTCATATTTGAATCCTTTCTGTTTTTATTTTCACTGTAATGAATGTGTTGATATAAATACTGGGACTCTGTAGTGGATACAATTTCAAAATTGAAAATTTTTAAAAATCCAAAAGTGTATAATTGGAATTATAGAATTATAAGAGAAAGAAATGGAGCATACAAAATATTTAAAATAACATTTTCTAAAATTGAATAAATATACCTAGTGACAGAAAAAAACTAATATGATACTTCTACCTCTTGCTATTATCAAGTAATAGGAACTTGATAATTCCTACATGTTACATGAACTTTAAAAACAGAAGAAAAATGTAAAACAACTATTTTCAGGCATTGGACTACAGGCAATGCAAGACAGTGGTTTCTGAGAGAAGCAGAACAATGCGAGCCCTGTGATTACTAAGCTGTCCTGCAAGGAGCTTTTAGGACACAGTGTAGAAAAGGAACCCTAACAGAGGCCAACAGTCTTCCTAAGTTGAGGTGTAAGAGTTTCTATTTTGAAAATGTTGAATAGAAGATAACTACATATAGAGAGAACTCTGGAAATTTACAGAATATGTACATGTGAGGAAAATGCCAAAAACAAAACTTTCTTCTCAGACTAAAAAAAAAAATCACTAAAAAGGAGATAAAACAGCACCCAAAGTTCACACAGAAACATAAATTGTTTATGTTCCTGACAGACATATAGCAAATACATACTAATGTATGGGGCAAACAGTAAGTGTTCAGAAAGGGATTCTTCTGTAGTAGGGCCAAATTAGCTCTTGAATAAAAGTTGTTTTGAACTTGCTTAAAAAGGGTAAAAACAAACCTCAAAAACACAGAACTGTTTACTAATAATTTATATCTCAGAACAAAGGCCAAAAATAGTTAAAGAAATTAAAATAATCTACCACAAGAAGTGTAAAATAATGTCTGCTAAACAGTAACTTAAAATATATATGAGATATACAACAGAGGAAGTTGTGACCTGCAATAAGAAGAAATATCAATCATCAGAAACATACCTTGAAATGGTATACATCATATACTTGAGAGATATGGATTTTAAAAACAGCTCTTAAAATATAACATACGTGTTTAAGAAGGTAGCAGAACAAAATGAGCATTAGAAAGAGAGAAAAACAAAATGTAAAAAAGTTCCAAAATATACCTCTGAAACTGAAAGGTTATAATTTCAGATAAAAAAATTAAACACACTGGAGTAAGTTGCCACCAGATCTGATATTCAGGAGAAAAAAATTACTGAACTCAAAGCCACAGCATTAGAATTTAAATAAAATAAAACAGATAAAACGACTGAAAATAAATTCAAAAAGAGAGTATCAGTGGCACATAGATAATGTCAAGTGGTCTAAAATATGATTATCAGAGTCTACAAGGAATGGGACAAAAGAAATATTCTTGAAAATGTAATTGTCAAACTTTTTCAAGTTTGATGAAATTATGTAACCTAAATGTCCAAGAAATTCAATGAAACTCCAACAGAAGAAACAGAGAGAAAAAAAAAAACACATCAAAACATATTTTGTTAAAGTTATTTGTAACTAACAAAAAATCTTAAGCAAGTAGGAGAAAAACTGGTAAATTATACTCAGAGAAATAGTAATATAAATTACAACTGATTTCATATTAAAAACAATGAAATAATATAATAAAGATTATAGGACAACCTTAAAACTTCAATTTATGTCCAGTGAAAATTAATTTTTTAAATGAATGCAAAAAGAAAACTTTTTCTGACTATAAAACTTGGGTAAATTCATTACTAAAAGGTCCATGTAAAAGTAATGTTAAAGAGAAACCTTTACGCAAGAGAAATACAACAAATGAAAATGTGAATCTACAAAAGAATAAAGAATTCAGAACATGGTAAAACTACAGACACTTTTTTCACATTTTTAACTTTTATAAAGTTAGTTAATTGTTTAAAAGTAATAATTCATCATGATGTTGACAGTATATACAGATAGAAAAAAGGCTGGGAGACAGGAAATGAATCTAGAACATTGAAAGATTTCTATGGGAAGGTAAAGTGATATAATAGTACTTGGAAATTGACAAATGTAATGTTTTATAACCTGCAATACAAACCAAACCAAACCAAGCAAGGAAGTACAATTATTAAGTCAAAAGTAGAAAAATGAAATTATGCAAAATACCAAAAAGAAAAGCATGACAAGAGAAAACAAGAAACAAGGAAAATACAAGAAGTTATTACAAACTAGCAATGTAGTAAATTTAAACCCAATTATGTTAATACTCTCATTAAATGAAAGTGGTCTAAATATGTGAATTCAATGGAAGAGATTGCCAGATTGAATGAAAAAGCACATAACCACGCATTGTCTAGATCAGAGTTTGTAAAACCATACACCATGGTCTGGTTTTTATAGTTCAGAAGCTCAATTTTAAGTAGTTGAAAGCTGTAGAAGATACTTTAGAATCTGTATGTGAACTTTGCTATTGGTCGCCTTAATTTTTAAAAGTTTGCTTAAATCTGATATAGAGAAAACTCACTTAAATAATAAAAGCAAAGTAAATGCAAAAATATGGAAACATACATACCATGTAGAAAAGACTTATAGCAGCCTCCAAACTAATATTCATTTCAAAGCCTGTTTACAAGATTGATCATTGGCTGATTTCTGGGAACTTAGATTTCAGGACAGCCTCAACCATTCTCTCTTAAAAAATGCTCAGTATTCATAAACACTTGGTACTAGTAACATGTTTTATGCTAAATATTTACTTTTCTTCTGGGAGTATAGAATTTTGATACATGTCAAGTAGAGGGGGCCTACGTAACCACACCCCAATGACACTCCTGAGAAGATTCTCTAATGACCTTCCCTTACATGCAAAATTCAACATGTTTTGTTATACCTAGTTGCTAGACAATTCAAGCATGTCCTACGTGACCACAATGGAAGGAGATTTCATAATATTTTACCTATTTTTATCTAAACTTTAACCTGTGTTCCTTTTCTCATGGCCTATTTTGCTTTCTGTTCTTTTACTGTAATACACCAAAGCCCAGAGTATAATAATAAAAAAAAGTATAAAAATAATTTTTAAAAGTACCTGAGAAGACCTTATGTTTATACCTCAAACAGTTCACCAGCACAGGCACAGTCTATAACAATTAAAAAAACAAAAAGAAAAATCAGCAAACCCTGGGAAAGAAGGAGAATATGATTTCCACAATTACTCCATTATTAAATCCAACTGTTCAGTTTCAACAACAACAAAAAAAAATTACAAGGTGCACAAAGAAACAGGAAGTGTGGCTCATTTAAAGGAACAAAAAATAAACCAACAGAAACTTCTCCTAAGAAAGACCATGTGGTGAACTTTCAGCTAAACACTATTATATAAAACTATTGTCTTCAAGAGGCTTGAAGAATGAAGGACTTTGTGGAGAAAGTCAAGGAAGCATTGTATGAACAAAATGTAAATATAAATAAGTAAATCAATAACTTAAAAAGCAGCCCAAAATTTCTGGAGCTGAAAAGTGCAATAATGAAAATGAAATATTCCATAGAAGAATTCAAAGTCATATTTAGACAGAAGAATTAGTGAACTTGAATATAAGACAATTGAAATAAAGGAGCATAAAGAACAAAAATAATTGAATAAAAGTGAACAGAATCTAAGATGCCTGTAGGACACCATCAAGCTGACCAATATACACATTCTCGGATTCCCAGAAGGAAAAACTAACAGAAAAAAGGATAGAAGAACAATTTAAAGAAATAATAGCCAAAAACTTCCCAAAGTTGATGAAAGATGAATATAGTCACCCAAGAGACTCAGTGAACTCCAAGATGATGAATTCATAGACACCAAATACCAAGACATTATAATAAAACTATCAAAAAACAAACAAAAAATATTTGAAGCAGCATGTCAATAGTGGCTCATCACATAACAAGGGATCATCAATAAGATTGTCAGCAGATTTCTCATCAGAAACTTTGCAGGCCAGAAGTCAATGGGATAATATGTTCAGAATGCTGAAACAAAAAAAATAAATAAAAGTATCCGCCAATAATCCTACCTCTGGCAAAACTGTTTTTCTTTTTTGTTTTCTTTTTTTTTTTTTTAATTGTATTTTAGGTTCTGGGTTACATGTGCAGATCATGCAGGATTGTTGCATAGGTACATACATGGCAAGATGGTTTGTGGCCTTCATCCCCCCATCACCTATATCTGATATTTCTCCCCACGTTATCACTTCCCACCCTCCTCACCCCCTGCTGTCCTTCCTCTAGCCCCACCAACTGACCGCAGTATGTGATGCTCCCCTCCCTGTGTCCAAGTGTTCTAACTGTTCAACACCCACCTATGAGTGAGAATGTGCAGTGCTTGGTTTTCTGTTCTTGTGTCAGTTTGCTGAGAATGATGGTTTCCAGATTCCTCCATGTCCCTACAAAGGATGGGAACTTATTGTTTTTTATGGCTGCCTAGTATTCCATGGTGTATATGTGCCACATTTTCTTTATCCAGTCTATCGTCGATGGACATTTGGGTTGCTTCCAGGTCTTTGCTATTGTAAACAGTGCCACAATGGACATACGTGAGCATATGTCTTTATAACAGAATAATTTATAATTCTTTGGATAGATACTCAGTAATGAGATTGCTGAGTCAAATGGTATTTCTACTTCTAGATCCTTGAGGAATCGCCACACTGTCTTCCACAATGGTTGCACTAACTTGCACTCCCACCAACAGTGTAAAAGCATTCCTATTTCTCCACACTCTTTATAGCATCTGTTGCCTCATGATTTTTTAATGATCAGCATTCTAACTGGCATGAGATGGTATCTCAATGTGGTTTTTATTTGCATTTCTGTAATGACTAGTGATGATGAGCAATTTTTCATATGTTTGTTGGCCTCATAGATGTCTTCTTTTGTAAAGTGTCTGTTCATGTCCTTTGCTCATATTGAAAGAGTCAGTTTTCTCTTGCCTGAAGTACTCCTTTTGATAATTCTATAAGTATAAATTTGCTAGTGAAATTTTTTTCTCAGATTGTGGCTGTTTGAAAAGGTTTTCATTTGCCTCCATTTTTGAATAACATATTTTTATCCTGATGAAATACACTAACATAAAATTTACCCTAGTAAATATTTTTACGTATACATTTCAGTGTTATTAATACATTCATAGTGTTGTGTGACCATCACCATTAACCATCTCCAGAACTCTTTTTGTCTTACAAAACAGATTGTAAAGTTTAATCCATTTATATTTACAAGAGCTCCTGAAGAAAGCACTAAACACAGAAAGGAAAAACCAGTACCAGCCACTGCAAAAAATAACTAAATGGTAGAGCTGATTATTAAAGCTGACTGGTTGAAAATCTTGTTTCCTATGATTGCTATTGAATAAAATCTTGAAAAGGTGAAATATGGCTCTGCTTAAAATAACTTTTTAAATAACAATTTAAAACCAAATATAAACCACATGAAACCAAAATATAAGAGGAATTGTTTATTTAAAATTTGAATAAAATTATAGGACACAGGATAACTTACCAAATAGTTTTTCAGTAGGTCAAACATTTCTAAAATCCAATTGAAGACAGACAGCAAAGAAAGAAGACATATACTGCCAGTTTGAAGATTTATGTTGTAATCAACGTTAATTTCATCTCGTTTTCTAGTTTGCTTACTACATATGTAAATTTTGACAGGTACAGTTTTTATATGGATTTATCAGATATAAATTATGTGTGTACCATGATTTATTTGTGTTTAGTAGATTGCTTAATTTAAACACATTGTTTTCACCATAACACAGTGCTCCATTACATTTGTGTTCTCCAGTAGTAATTCTATATGCAATATGACACTTTAAATTGAATGTTTAAGAGCATTCACAGTGTCAGATGTTTCAGCTTTAACAGATTGAACTTGTAAAGATTTTACTTTGGTTTTTTTAATTAGATGACAAAATGGAACAATTATTGACTGTAAATTAATGAAATTTCCTTTTGAAGTATCTGAAGATGATAATATAAAACTGTCAGTCTTTAACTGCACATGAATTCCTTTCGCTATTGTAGCCAACACATTAACCACAATTTTCTATGTACATGCCCAAGAAAACTGACAATTGAAATTAGTGAAATTCATTTAGATCAGCAGTTATTTAGTCTAAATAAAAATCATTTTTAGTGTTACTTCACCACACCTTCTGCAACTGTACACATTAAATCATCATCTTTAGGCACTGTCTTCTCAAAATGATTTTCTACAAGAGATTTGTGTCTTGATTGCCTATGCTTAGTGATATTATCCTCACAGATACTTGTCATCTACAAGCATTTTGTGCTGTTTACTCATGCACAAAATCAACTCTTAAAAAGTGGAACATCAGAAAATTTTTAATGAAGTTTTTTTTCTTTTTCAACACATTGCTCTCTGAATGGTTTACTGCAAAAAATTTAAAAAAGAACATTGCCAAACAAATGTAAGTGAATAGTTATACATTTAACCTGTATAGTAAATTATAAAACCAATATAGAAATAATATTCTGACTGTCTTCTATATGTGCTGTCACAAGATTGCTAAATCTAGTTTCTCATCATAATTTACATATACTTCACCAATAATTTTCAAGTTTCCTATTGAAATGCCAAATGGCTGCCTAGTGCTTAAGCCACAACATGGAATAAAGAATCCAAATGATAAAGGCAGTGCCATCATGTTAACCTGCAAATCCTGCACATGTACCCTGGATCTTAAAAATAAAATAAATAAAGGTTATAAATTAGGTTTCATTAAAGAAAGAAAAAATAAAGTTTCAAGAAACAATCTGCCTCCTAATACAATTGTAAATGGCAAACAATTAGCTGTTACTACTACGAAGTTTAATCTAAGTTCACTTCATGTTGTTGGTGGGAGTCCTGCATGGTGTCCTAAAATGGGAAGTGTTAGTGATTTTGAAACTAAAATAATCGGGAAAAGGGACAGGATTCTGCTGGGTTTTTTTTTTTTTTTGGTCAGATTTAACCACATGTGATATGAGGACTATTTTAACTGGACATGTATGTCACATAGTACTAGGTGAGATAAGATAATGGCAGAAGAAGGAAGTACAATGGAAGGTTCACCAAACAGGTACTGAAATATTTTTGTATGACTATTAATAAATGTACTTTGTAACCAATTGAATAAATAGTAAGGAAGTGCTCATAAAATAGTTGGGACTTTAAAAAGGACACAGAAACAAGTCTTCTGTGGGAGGAATGAGGGACAGTTGGAGTATCAAAATAAATATTAGAATAATAAATTATCAATAGGGCAAATAACAAACTGGAAGGAATTCTTGTACAGCAAAAGTAAATTGGGGCCATATAGAGAAGTTGGAATATATGGTCACTTAAATAATGAGTGACGGAAAAACTACTGCTAGAAAAGTTGGAAAGCAGGTAGAGGATGGATGGAAGAACTTGTCCTTTACAGGCAAAAATCAAAAGACTGATGTTTTTTTCAGAGTAAAATGGAAAGCAATTTGAACAGTTTAAGCAGTTGTTGCCTATTTTGTTTTCAACTTTGCCCCAGTTGCTGTGTGAAAAACAGAGTTAAATAATTTGGTCAGATGAGAGTAAGGACTCCAAGAGGCAATGACAACAGCCAAGGCAAGAAAAGAAAATATTTCCTAAAGGTTAAATAAATCATTCTTCTAAAAAGACACATGCATACGTATGTTTACTGCAGCACTGTTCACAGTTGCAAAGACTTGGAACCAACCCAAATGCCCATTAGTGGTAGACTACGTAAAGAAAATGTGGAACATATGCACCATGGACTACTATGCAGCCATAAAAAATGAGTTCATGTCTTTTGCAGGGACATGGATGAAGCTGGAAACCATCATTCTCAGCAAACTGACACAAGAACAGAAAACCAAACACTGCATAGTCTCACTCATAAGTGCGTGTTGAACAATGAGAACATGTGGACACATGGAGGGGAACATCACACACTGGAGCCTGTTGGGGGGTGGGGAGGCTAGAAGAGGGATAGCAGGGGGTGGGGTATTGAGGAGGGTTAACATTAGGAGAAATACCTAATATAGGTGATGGGGGGATAGATGTAGCAAACCACCATGGCATGTGTATACCTATGTAACAATCCTGCATGACTTGCACATGTACCCCAGAACTTAAAGTATAATAAAATAAAAAATAAAAAATTAACCATGCATGGTGACATGGGTCTGTGGTCCCAGCTACTCAGGAGGTTGGGGCAGGAGGATTACTTGACCCCAGGAGGTCAAGGGTGCCATGAGCCATGAGTATGCCACTGCACTCCAGCATGGGTGACAGAGCAAGACACTATCTCAAAAAAAAAAAAAAATGCCAGGCACGGTGGCTCACGCCTGTAATCCCAGCACTTCGGGAGGCTGAGGCGGGCAGATCATGAGGTCAAGAGATTGAGACCATCCTAGCCAACATGGTGGAACCCCATCTCTACTAAAAATACAAAAATTAGCTGGGCATGGTAGCAAACGCCTGTAGTCCCAGCTACTCGGGAGGCTGAGGCAGAAGAATTGCTTGAACCTGGCAGTGAGGTTCAAGTGAGCCAAGATCATGCCATTGCACTCCAGCCTGGCGACAGAGCGAGATTCCGTCTCAAAAAAAAAGAATTGGGTTTTTGTCTCTACTTAACAAAGGAAATTTCTTCCATTATACCTCCCCAAACCCCAAACTCTCCAATATTTTAAGTGTTCTGCTCTAATTTAGAAACTCTACTCTCACTTGAAATTTACTGAGGCTCTGCATAACAATATTAATAAATAGCAATTGTTGGCTGGGTGCAGTGACTTATCTGTGTAATTTCAGCACTTTGGGAGGCTGGGGCAGGAGGATTCCTTGAGGCCAAGAGTAGTCCCAGCTACTAGGGAGGCTGAGGCAGGAGAATTGCTGGAGCCCAGGCTGGGAGTTGCAGGCTGCGGTAAGCTGAGATCATACCACTGCACTCCAGCCTGGGTGACAGAGCAAGACTCTGCCTCAAAAAAAGAAAAAAAAAATGTGTAGATACTAGGCATACATTTTTCTGAGCATGGCTTTGATCTTTTGGTAGGAACATTCCAGGAGAAAAACAAGAAAAAAAGCTTCTTAAGGATCTGCTGTTCCTTGGGTGAAGGATCAGGTATCAGGCTGATTGATGAAGGTCATGATGTTTAGCAGTTAGGGGAAAAAAGCCCTCTTCTCACGATCAGAAGAGCCGCATGGCGTGTGTGAGCCAGTTGCTATCCTGACTCCTTCAAGGTTAAGTACCTCTAAAAACTACCATGTGTCAGTTGGAAATTTTACTTAACCCAAGAAATAAGCAACAATGTGTGATAGAGCCATAAAGAGTTCTACAGCTACATTCAGATCATTTGCAGAATCATGTCTATTACAATTCTGAACTATGTACAAACAAATAGACTAATGCATGGATCAAGTACGATAGTCACCTCTAAAGATTTTTAATGTAGGAATGTGATGGGGTGGGACTGGAGAATTTAACAATCATATTAACAACTGTACAAGTCATTGTCTCATTTTTCTACTTTTCATAATCATCATGTAACTATACGTATGTTAGTATTAATGCTTATTTCTTTGGTGAAATAAAAATTCCAAAGGACACAGGGCAGATTTTGGAAGTTCTTAACCATGACTGAATCAAGACAGGGTAGTGATTAGCCTAAGATAAATCCCCAGAAAATTACATTCATTTGGTGGATTGAGACCAAATGTAGATTAAAAATAAAAATAAAAAAGATGCTGGGTGTGGTGGCTCACGCCTATAATCCCAGCACTTTGGGAGGCCGAGACAGGCAGATCACCTGAGGTCAGGAGTTCGAGACCAGCCTGACCAACATGGTGAAACCCCATCTCTACTAAAAATACAAAAGTTAGCTGGGCATGGTTGTGTGCCTGTAATCCCAGCTACTCAGGAGGCTCAGGCAGGAGAATTACTTGAACCCAGGAGGCGGAGGTTGCAGTGAGCCAAGATTGCACCATTGCACTCTGGCCTGGGAGACAGGAGTGAAACTCTGTCTCAAAAAAAAAATAATAAATGAAATAATAAAATAAAATAAAATGAACATTTAACCCTCAAATTTGCTTTAAAAAATTAGTATTTTCTATTTGATTACTGATGGAAATTGACCATGTCCATATTCCCTCTGAGTTAGTCTGTTTGGGTTGCCAAAAAGGAATACCTAAGGCTGGGTGATTTATAAATAAAAGAGGTACATTTTGGTTTATGGTTCTGCAGGCTGTACAAGCATGGCACCAACATTTGCTTGGATTCTGGTGAGGCCCCAGGGAGCTTACAATCATGGTGGACAACAAGGAGAAGGCAAACTCACATGGGAAGAGCGGGAGCAAGAAAGGCAGGGGGAAGGTGACACACTTTTTTTTTCTTTTTTAGACAGGGTCGTGCCATGTTGCCTCTGCTGGAGTGCAGTGGCGCAATCATAGCTCATTGCAGCCTCAAACTCCTGGGCTCAAGCCATTCTCCCATCTCAGCCTCCCAGAATGCTAGGATTATAAACATGAGCTGGTCCATACTCTTTTAAACAACCAGCTCTCACGTGAACTCAGAGCAAGAACTCATTCATTATTACGAGGAGGGCACTAAGCATTCATGAAGGATGCACCTCCATGATCCAACACCTCCCACTGGGCTGCCTCTCCAACACTGGAGGTCAAATTTCACTATGAGATTTGGAAGGGACAAACATCCAAACCATATCACCATTCCTTTCCTTCTTACCAATTCATAAGACAGAATATACTCCAGCTATTGTTCCTCCCCTCACCCCAAATCATCTTACCCTTATACATATATATATATATAATATATATATATGTATATATAATATATATATTTGAGATAGAGTCTTGATCTGTTGCTCAGGCTGGAGTACAATGGCACAATCTTGGCTCACTGCAACCTCTGCCTTCTGGGTTCAAGCGATTCTCCTGCCTCAGCCCCACGAGTAGCTGGGATTATAGGCGCCTGCCAATACACCCTGCTAATTTTTGTATTTTTAGTAGAGACAGAGTATTGCCATGTTGCCCAGGCTGGTTTCGAACTCCTGACCTCAGGTGATCTGCCTGCCTTGGATTCCCAAAGTGCTGGGATTACAGGCGTGAGCCATCGTGCCTGGCCAACCAAATATTTGATTGTAATGTCTGATATGAGAAAGATAATTGGATAACCATATAGGCTGAGGGCACATCCAACAGATGTGGCCAAAGGGCAAGGTCATGTGTATGGGGAAATCTGTAAGATCTCATCTAGACATTTTTATTTTGACAATTCATTCCCTTATTTGAAAAAAGTAGTTTTCCAAAGCCTCATGGCTGTAATATCAACACGTCTTCTTTTTTCCTCTTTTCTTTCTATGAATGGAATAATCCTAAAACCTTGGGAGGCTGAGGTGGGAGCACTGCTTAGGGTCAGAAGTTCGAGACCAACCTGGGCAACATAGCAAGACCCCATCTCTACCAAAAATTTTAAAATTAGGCAGGCATGATGGCAAGTGCCTATAGTCAAAGCTACTTGAGAGGCTGAGGTAGGAGGATCCCTTGAGACCAGGAGTTTGAGGCTACAGTGAGCTATGATCACATCACTGCACTCCAACAAACAAAACAAAAAAGAAAAATCTCGACTGAACTCACAGCATTAGAGCCATTTTTGTTCTGAATTGCTTTTTGGTTCTAATTCAGTTATTGAGTGCTATGTACTATGCTGGATACCTTGGGAAAGGCAAGGCTTTTCCACACTTCCTTCTGATATTGTCTTAGTGAATCAAAGAATAAAATGGAACTGGCCATGGTACCTCATGCCTGTAATCTCAGCACTTTGGATCACTTGAGCCTTGGAGTTCAAGACCAGACTAGGCAACATAGTGAGACTCCCTCACTACCAAAAATTTTAAAATTAGCTAGGCACGGTAGCGCACACCTATGGTCCCAGCTAGCTGGGAGGCTGAGGTGGGAGGATTGCTTGAGCCCAGGAGTTTGAGGCTGCAGGGAGCTATGATCGCACCACTGTACTCCATCCTGGTCACAGAATGAGACCCTGTCTCAAAAAAAAAAAAAAAAAGAATGAAAGGTTCTAAGGATTTGGAGGGAGGCAAAAGGGAAGAGCTACCGGAGGGAATATAAAGAGAGCTTTGGCCTTTATGTCCAGATGAAATCTTCCTGGCTTTTTCTTTTCTTTTTTTTTTTTGAGACAGAGTTTCACGCTTATTGCCCAGGCTGGAGTACAATGGTGTGATCTCGGTTCACTGTAATCTTCGTCTCCTAGGTTTAAGCAATTCTCCTACCTCAGCCTCCTGAGTAGCTGGGATTACAGTCGTGCACCACCACTCCTGGCTAATTTTTTAGTAGAGACAGGGTTTCACCATTGCTGGCCAGGCTGGTCTCTAACTCCTTACCTCAGGTGATCCACCTGCCTTGGCGCCCCAAAGTGCTGGGACTACAGGCATGAGTCACCGCGCCTGGCCTCTTGCTGGCTTTTTCTAAGGTCTGCAATTGTGCTATTGGTGCAATCCACTGTCTGTTGTAGCAGGTGGGATTCCCTCTCCACACCCCACACTTGGGCATTGCTGGGAGACTCTGGGGCAGCTCTGGGGCCTTACGGGTGTACAAGTTGGTTACTGAGGGCAGTAATCTCAGATCCAGATGTGCAGCGATAAGAGGAAAATCCTGTTTGGTTGGATTCTGCAGCCTCTCTGACCTGCACTGGAAATATTTTCAGAGGACCTTCTAGCTGAAAGCTTCCTTTATGTGTGATGAGAACAATAGCCTTACTCTTTTTTCTTATTTGTCATGGCTACCAAATATCACAGAGATATTTCTCAGACCAATATATTGGGGACCTCATTGCCTCCAAATTTTCCAAGCAGAGAAGAAAGAACTAAACTTATGGTGAAAACATACTGTGAGTTTAATTACCGCTTTTTATTTACTGAAAGGCAAGGCTCAAAAGTTCCTGGGTGAAAAGAAGAATGCAGCTGGGCATGATGGCTCACGCGCGCCTGTAATCCCAGCACTTTGAGAGACCCAGGTGGGAGCATTAATTGAGCCCAGGAGTTCGAGACCAGACAGGGCAACATAGCAAAGCCTCGTATCTATTTTTTTTTTATTTTTTAAAAAACAGGAGTGGGCTCACACTGTCCAGTAGAACTTGAGGTTGGACTGGGCTGGAGGGTCCACCCAATGGTGTCTTGTTCCAGAATTATTTTAAAGCCTTAAGAATGGGTGTACTGGAAACAGTGGCTCCGGCCTGTAATCCCAGCATTTTGGGAGACTGAAGCAGGAGGATCACTTGAGGCCAAGAGTTTGAGACCAGCCTGGGCAACACAGTGAGACCTCATCTTAAAAATTAAAAAAAAAAAAAAAAAAAAGAATGGGTGTAGCTGCAACTTCATTTGGTGACACAGCCTGGATGAGAAGTATAATACTGGTTGTGAAATACCATTAGCCACCATTTATCGGCACCTCCTGTGCTCCGGGTTTTCTGCTAGCTGCTTTGTGTATCTTGTCTCAAAGTCAAATAATCTCATAATCAGTCACAGTGCTTAGTCAGTCCTCAGGGCTAGCACATCTGCTTCTCCGCATTCCCTGTTGCTCTGTTCATTTCCTTCTTTCTTTTTTTTAGGCAGAGTTTTGCTCTTGTTGCCCAGGCTGGAGTGCAATCATGTGATCTCAGCTCACTACAACCTCCACCTCCTGGGTTCAAGCAATTCTCTTGCCTCAGACTCCCGAGTAGCTGGGATTACAGGCATGCACCACCATGCCTGGCTAATTTTTGTATTTTTAATAGACGGGGTTTCTCCATGTTGGTCAGGCTGGTCTCGAAATCCCAACCTCAGGTGATCCATCTGCCTCAAATTCCCAAAGTGCTGGGCTTACAGGCATAAGCCACTGCACCAAGCCCACTCTGTTCATTTCTACTTTATTAACCTTGATGTATACACATTCTCAATCTTAAGCCACTGCAAATTACTGTTAGAAAGAGGAAGCATACAAATAAGGGAAATAAATGTTTGGCATGATTTTCTAAAGAGTGATCAATTGTGAAGGCTTTGTTTTTTCTTAAATTCTAAAGAATAGGAGGTGTATGTATACTTTTTACTAGGAAGAAAACCACCACTATTCTTGTTAAATTATTCTGCTAATGTAAACTTTGTTGAAACAGTGGTATTTTATGCAAACAAAACAGAAAGTATTTATTTGGGCAGGGTAGGGGCAAAGGCCTTTCTCTATTACTAAGAATAGGTTGAGCATCCCTAATCTGAAAAATGCAGTCCAAAATGCTCCAAAATCCAAAACTTTCTGAGCACCAACATGATACTCAAAGGATTGGAGCATTTTGGATTTTTGATTTTTGGATTAGGGATGCTCAACTGGTAATTACATAATGTAAATATTTAAAAAACAAAAAACAAAAACACTCTCAAATTCAAAACACTTCTGGTCCCAAGCATTTCAGAGAAGGGATACTCAACCTGTATTCTGGAAGGAGGCTTTGTCATTTCCATCACTGCGCATGGATCGTAATGGACTTGTGGGGTGTCAAGTCTTCTAGAATGAAATCTGACTCACTCTCCTTTTCAATATAAATAATATGTAGTCATAGACACATAATCTTTGCACTTATCCTCAGGAACAATGTATGTAGGTATGTGTGTGTATAAATATGTAAACCAAAAATAGTATTCTAAGCCAATTGATGGACCCTTTCCCCTTGGCCAAGGGCATTCCAAAGTTAACCTGAAAACCCAGTTTAGGGCATGACAGGAAGTGGACGTGTTAGACATGCCTCCTTATTCCCTCCTCCCTTTTGGAACTCAGGACCAGTTGACCAGCATTAACATCACACAGAGACCTGAAGACTGATAGGACAGACTCTTTAAGTCTGATAAGGAACACTGACAATCTATTCTCTCTGAAGCCTGCTACCTGGAGGCTTCATCTACATGATAAAACCTTCATCTCTACAACCTCTTATCTTCACCCAGACATTCTAGTCTTTAGATAAGAACTTTCAACCAATTGCCAATTAGAAAATCTTTAAATCTGCCTATCACCTGGAATGCCACCCCCACCTTCCAGTTGTCCCGCCTTTCCAGACAAACCAATGTACATCTTATATGTGTTGATTGATGTCTCATGTCTCCCTAAAATGTATAAAATCAAGCTGTAGCCTGACTACCTTGGACACATGTTCTTAGGATCTCTGGGCGCTGTGTCACAGGCCATTCATTGGTCAGTCATATTTGGCTCAGAATAAATTATCAGGCCTCCATGTGCAAGCCAGGACCCAGAAAGTCTAAAGTCCTACCTGCCTCGGCTGATCACCCCCCACCCCTGCCTGTGTTTGCCATTATCTCTGATCGCCCAATGGAGCTTCCCCCGACATAAGCTTCCCCTCACCCAACCCTGCCACCTTAACTGTTATTATGATAACGTGAACACTCCTCACCCCACCCTACCATCTTATCTACTCTTATCCCACCCGCTGTTGTAACTGAACTTACAGTAGTATATATTCCTTGCCCCTACCCCCACCACTGTAACTGATCTTACTCTGTAATTTTCCACTGCCTACCCCAAACCTATAAAACCAACTCCTATCCCACTGCCCTTTGCTAATACCCTTTTCGGCCTGAGCCCACCTGCATCCAGGTGAATAAACAGCCATGTTGCTCACACAAAGTCTGTTTGGGGGGTCTCTTCATTCAAAGTGTGCGTTTTTAATATAAATCTCTTCAAATATTTTACTGAGTTAGACTCCTTTTGTTGACAAATATGTATTGTATATGTAATCATTTCTTTTTTATTTTTTTCTTTTATTTTTCAAGACAGTGTCTCACTGTGCTGCCCAGGCTGGGGTGCAGTGGCATGATCTTGGCTCACTATATCCTTGACCTCCTGGGCTCAAGCGATCCTCTCACCTCAGCCTTCTGAGGTAGCTGGGACTACAGGCTTACACCAGTATGCCTGGCTAATTTTTGTATTTTTAGTAGAGACAGGGTTTCACCATGTTGCCCAAGCTGGTCTCAAACTCCTGGGCTCAAGTGATTCTCCCGCCTCGGCCTCCCAAAGTGCTGGGATTATAGGTGTGAGCCACCACTGTGCTTGGCCTGCATCATTTCTTTAAGCTGTTTCATTTCTCTTGAGTAGCCCTACAAAATTATGCAATATAGTTATGCACAATAACCTAACTGAAATATAAACTCTTTAAAGAGAATTTAGATTTCCAGAGGAGGACAGTTGTTCATTGACAAGAACTCCTGCCACTGGGAAGCCATTTTTGAGGGGCCTTACAAAATCTGAGAGAGACCGCATGATACCCTCCCTGGAAGGGCAGGAAAAGCTGCTGTCAGCTGACAACTGGCTCCCATCCCTTGGGTGGGATTAAGTCCTGTGGCACTCACTCTGGGGCTGGGAACTTAGCTCCTATCCTGGTTATACCATCTTTGGGAGAGACTTTGGGAACATCAGTGTATGCTGGCCCTCAGAAATCAGGGATGTTGACTCACAAGTCCTCTCACGAATTTCCAGGTGCCTCCAGGCAAAGTTTAAAAGAAACTACACTTTGGGAGGCCAGATCAGGATTGCTTGAGCCCTGGAGTTTGAGATCAGCCTGGGCAATCTAGTGAAGCTTCGTCTCTACAAAAACCTTGAAAAATTATCCAAGCATGGTGGCACACACTTGTAGTCCCGGGTACTCAGGAAGCTAAGGTGAGAGGATTGCTTGAGCCCAGGAGGTGGAGGCTGCAGTGATTCATTGCACCTAGGTGACAGAGTGAGACTCTGTCTCAATAAATTAAATTAAATCAAATTATGGATAAGAAAAACACTAGCAGAAAATCTAGTAAGGTGGGGCCGGGCATGGTGGCTCACACCTGTAATCCCAGTACTTTGAGAGGCCAAGGCCAGCAGATTGTTTGAGCTCAGGAGTTCAAGAACAGCCTGGGATACATGGTAAAATCCCATTTCTACTAAAAATACAAAAATTAGCTGGGTGTGGTGGAGTGTACCTGTAATCTCAGCTACTCAGGAGGCTAAGGTGGGAGAATTGAATCGCTTGAAGCTGAGAGACGCAGCTTGCAGTGAGCCAAGATCACACCATTGCACTCCAGCCTGGGCAACAGAGCAAGACTTCCTCTCAAAAAAAAAAAAGGAAAGAAAGAAAAGAAAAAAGATGGGGGCTGGGTGCGGCGGCTCACGCCTGTAATCCCAGCACTTTGGGAGGCCGAGGCGAGCGGATCACGAGGTCAAGAGATCGAGACCATCCTGGCCAACATGGTGAAACCCCATCTCTAAAAAAAAAAAGAAAAAAGATAATGTAGTAAAGTGGTATCGGTAGTTGTCTCTTTATGCTGGGACTGTGAATGTGTTTTCTTTTTCCCTTTTTTCCAAATTTCATGTACTGAATGCAACTTATATTTACAATAAAACTAAAATCTGTAAAAATAAATTTTCTAGCTTTGTTTTGCAAATTCAAATGTAATTATTTTTACCCTTGGTGAGGTATGTGCCACCTGGGAAACTTAGTTTTTCGGAGATTTTGAGGCCTGGCCTGGGGTGTCAATGCACAGCCAAGGTCAAGGGCTTCCACAGACTCTCTCATAATCTGGGTGTAACCCTTCTGTGAGGTCCATGGCAAATGGGACCCTAGACTAGAACAATTACAGCTGAAGGGAGTGCTCATAGTCATCCACTACTGTATTGAGCGTCCTTGACATAACTAACTCCATCTTAGAAAAAGACTCCATTTTATATTTCACAGGGCACTCTGCCAACAAGGACAAGATGTTTTGTGTAATAAACAAATAAAAAGATAAAGACTGCATCTAACCAGATAAAGACACAAACAAGCACACTCTTCCATGATCAGTTCTCACCAGAGGACTCTGTAACTTTAAAAGGTCAGGCCTTCAGCAGCTAGAAATGGCTGTTTTAACTGAACCATCTGGCGGTCACTCGTGATAAGAACTTCGCATCTGCCTCTGAAGGCTCTGTCACCTCAAACACTCTTCACTGAAAGACCGACAGGGCCCATGACCAGACTCCTCTTCTCTCCACTCCCCCTGGCTCTGATCCATTAACACTTTTTCCTATCTCTTTTTCCTGAAATTCGGGAATACTTAGACAAGCTACTTCCTTTTCAGATGATTGGAGTAGGAGATGCAGATGATGTCTCTCAGCTCCTGCCCCTCTTTCCTGGGAGCTGCCCCTGTTCAGGAGCAGCAGTCGTGCTTGCAATACAGGACCACACTCTCTCGATCCTGAGTTTCGAGTTGGGACTGTGAGATGCTACTTAGTCATTTCTGCAGGGCAAGGAACAGAGGACACATAAACCCGGGAGCTGAGGGCCACCACAGTGGGTCTTGTGCATGCGTAAGCAGTGACCACGTGTGACTGCTGAGAGACCAATGGAGCAGACAGATTTGAGGGAGAACCAAAGCACCGGCAGCAAGCCGGCTTCCCGGTCCAGTCCTCTGTGGGGCCGGCCGTCCTCCGTGCTCTTGGAATCCATTAGCTATTTCCAAAGCCTCCCAGAAAAGGCCTTTTGCTTAAACTAGTTTGAAGTGGTGTTTTTACCTCTTGACCCCCAAATCCTTAATTAGGAAACATGGTAACCAAGGCAAAATTCATAACTTAATAAGCAATAATTAACATCGAAATAAAAATGTAAATGGAAGCAAACATTAAGGATGTATTAGTCATTGTTCCCTGTTGAAATTTTAGAGCAATCATTCTTAGCTTTTTGAGGATGGCAGCAGTTCGTTTTTTTTTTCTTGAGACACAGTCTGGCTCTGTCACCCAGGCTGGAGTGCAGTGGTGCAATCCCAACCCACTGAGGCCTCAATCTCCCACACTCAAGCCATCCTCCTGCCTCAGCCTCCTGAGTAGCTGGGACTACAGGCGCCCACGCCCGGCTAATTTTTTGAATTTTTAGTAGAGACAGGGTTTCATTGTGTTAGCCAGGATGGTCTTGATCTCTTGACCAAAGCGTTGAGATTACAGACGTGAGCCACTGTGCCTGGCATTTTTTTTTTTTTTTTTTTTGACAGGGCTTATTCTGTAATCCAGCTGGAGTGCAGTGGTGTGATCATGGCTCACTGCAGTCTCAATATCCCAGACTTAAGCCATCCTCCTGCCTCAGCTTCCTGAGTAGCTGGGACTATAGGCAGGTAACAGCATGCCCGCTAATTTTTGAAATTTTTTGTGGAGAGGGCTCTTCCTATGTGACCCAGGCTGGTCTTGAACTCCTGGGTTCCAGTGATCCTCCTGTCTTGGCCTCCCAAAGTGCTGGAATTACAGGCATGAGCCACTGTACCCGGTCAGTTATAAATTTCTTTATAAAGGAAAAAATTATTGTTACTCTGTAAATTTACTTTATTTACCTGATAGCTCAATTAGAATTATTTATGTTATCATTTGTTCAATAAATATAAATTTTTAACATTTCAGCCATTAAAATATAGCATTGTATAGAATTAGTTGAAATTTTATTAACATGTTGTCCATAATTAGTTCACCAAAATTAATGAATTTTACCTTGTGAACATTATTAAAGTACTTTCCAAATGCAAATAATGATGTGTGCCCCAAACTTTATAAATGTCCTGTTAAGATGGATTATGGATAGTACACATGGAAACTGAAGAACTTCTGTGGGTTACCCTTGGGTTGCCTCTACTGAACTTGTAATTTAATCAAAGAAGGGCAAAGTAGGTGTCAATGAAAAGAGTCAAACTCTGCAAAATATTTGAAGAGATTTATTCTGAGCCAAATCTGAGTGACCATGGCCCATGACACAGCCCTCAGGAGGTCCTGAGAACATGTGCCCAAGATGGTCAGGGTGCAGCTTGGTTTTATACATTTTAGGGAGGCACGAGATAGCAATCAAATACATTTAAGAAATATGTTAGTGTCCAGGTATGGTGGCTCAAGCCTGTAATCCCAGCACTTTGGGCGGCTGAGGCAGGTGGACCACCTGAGATCAAGAGTTCGAGAGCAGCCTGACCAACATGGTGAAACTCTATATCTACTAAAAATACAAAATTAGCTAGGTGTGGTGGTGCATGCCTGCAATCCCAGCAACTCCGGAGGCTGAGGCAGGAGAATTGCTTGAACCCAAAAGGCAGAGGTTGCAGTGAGCTGAGATTGTGCCATTGCACTCCAGCCTGGGCAACAAGAGCAAAACTCCACAAGAAAGAATAGAAAGAAGAAAAGAAAAGAAAGAAAGAAGGAAGGAAAGAAAAGAAAAGAAAAGGAAAAGGAAAGAAAGAAAGAAAGAAAGAGAAAGAAGAAAGAAAAAGAAAGAAAAGAAAGGAAAGAAGGAAAGAAAAGAAAGAAGAAAGAAAGACTTTAGTTTGGTCCAGAAAGACACAAAAGTAGTGGCTCCCAGGCTAGAGGTAAATTTAAACATTTTCTGGTTGACAGTTGGTTGAGTTTGTCTAAAGACCTGGGATCAATAGAAAGGAAATGTTCAGGTTAGAATAAAAAATTGTGGAGATCAAGTTCCTCTTGAAGTCTTATAGTGGCTGCCCTGAGACACAATAGATGACAAGTGTTTCCTATTCAGATGTGCTAGAGTTTTAGTTAATCTCTTCAGGATAGGGAGGACCTGGAAGAAAAAGATCTAGCTATGCTAATAGAGATTCTTTACAGATGCAAGTTTTCCCCCAGAAAGAATAGCTTTGCCAGGTCATATCAAGATATGGCAAAGAAACATGTTTGGGGTAAAATATTTTGATTTTCTTCCTTGTCCTGTGATGTTATGCCAGAGTCAGGTTGGAAAGTAAGTCATGATATATAGGGTTAAATAAAACACAGCTGATGAGAATGTATGGTTTGTAGGGCATGACTCCCCAGGCCCCTTATATAGGAATTTGGGCAAGATAAAAAAAAAAAAATCAAAGCTTAGTCTTCATAGGTATTCAAGTCAGACTGTCTGTATTTGAATCCAGGCTATACTACTCACCAATTAACCCTGGGCAAGTTATTATATTTGATCCCCTGACACGATTTCCCCACCGGAGAATCAGGTATTAGTGGCATCTAATCATAAGGTTTCTGTGAGCTTTTAGTAAGACAATCCATTTAAAGAACCTAGGAAAATGCCTCGCACACAGTAGGTAACCATAAATTTCTTATCCCTGTGATTAGCATAGAACATTAGTAACTATTGTTAAACTGCTTCTTTCGGTTGAAAGACCCTTTTCCTGCCGGGTGCAGTGGCTCACACCTGTAATCCCAGCACTTTGGGAGGCTGAGGCAGGGGGATCACACAGGAGTTCGAGACCAGGCTGACCAACATGGAGAAACCCTGTCTCTACTAAAAATAGCAAGTTATCCTGGTGTGGCGGTACGTATCTGTAGTCCCAGCTACTCGGGAGGCTGAGGCAGGAGAATCACTGGAACCCGGGAGGCAGAGGTTCTGCTGAGCTGAGATTGTGCCATTGCACTCCAGCCTGGGCAACAAGACCGAAACTCTGTCTTGGGGAGAAAAAAAAAAGAGAGACCCCCTTTTCCAGACTTTTATTAGTCAGGGCTCTCTAGCAGGACAGAACTAATAGGATAGATGTATATACGAAAGGGATTTTATTAAGGAGAATTGACTCACACAATCACCAGGTAGAGTCCCATGATAGGCCGCCTGCAAGCTGAGGAGCAAGGAAGGTAGTGGTGTATCAGTCCGAGTCTCAAAACCTCAAAAGCAGGGAAGATGACGGTGCAGCCTTCAGTCTGTGGCCAAAGGCCTGAGAGTGCCTGGCAAACCACTGGCGTAAGTCCAAGTGTCCAAAAGCTGAAGAACTTGGAGTCTGATGTTCGAGGGCAGGAAGCATCCAGCCCGGGAGAAAGGTGGAGGCCCGAAGACTCAGCAAATCTGCCCTTTCATCTTCTCCTGCCTGCTTTATTCAGCTGGCAGCTGATTAGATGGTGTTTACCCAGATTGAGGGTGAGTCTGCCTCTCCCAGTCCACTGACTCAAATGTTAATCTCGTTCGGCAACACCCTCACAGACAGACCCAGGAACAATACTTTGCATCCTTTAATGCAATCAACTTGACACTCGATATTAACAATCACAAGTCTTGTCCTGTGTACTTGTGCTCATAGAGTAAGGGCTAAGGTTGAGTTAAGGTCAAGGTCCAGTCAAGGGTTTCCCCTTGATACGGTTTGACTGTGTCTCCACCCAAATCTCATCTTGAATTGTAGTTCCCATAATTCCTAGGTGTTATGGGAGGGATCAGGTGGGAGGTAATTGAATCATGGGGGTGGATTTTTCCCATGCTGTTCTCTTGATAGTGAGTCCCATGAGATCTGATGCTTTTGTAAAGAGGAGTTCTCCCGCACACGTTCTCTTGCCTCCCACCATGTAAGACATCCCTTGCTCTTCCACCATGATTGTGAGGCCTCCCCAGCCATGTGGAACTGTGAGTCAATTAAACCTCTTTCCTTGATAAATTACTCAGTCTCAGGTATGTCTTTACTAGCAGCATGAGAACAGACTAAAACCTCTCCTGTGAAACTTCCCTCGTTTCTCAAAGTGAGTACCCTCTGTGGGTTCCCTGGCCATTCCTCCACACTGAATTGGCTTCAGCTGTTTAGCTGGGCTCCCTCTCTAGACTGTAGGTACTCTGAAGACAGGAACTGTGTTATTCTCCTCTGAACCCCATAACAGTTTATTGAATAAATACATGAATAAGAAAGAACAGAGCTGGTAGTGAAAGGAGAGCTCTTCCCTTTTCCTTCTCATTAGACAGATCCTGAGGGACAGCATAGAAGAGATTATTGAAAACACAGAAGAGGTTGGGATGAGAATAAAAAGGGCCTCACAAATTTAGGGAAAGACTGACTGTTCTGTAGCCGTGGTAACAAAAAGCCAGCCGACCCAGTTTTAAATCTGTTCAGTGAATTTGTGACAACTAGCCTCAGTGAACATGCTTTTGCAAACCAACCAAGCAATCAATATCGGCCTTTGACGATGACAATCAGCTAATAAGAATGGATTTGAAGGCCAGGTGTGGTGGCTAACGCCTGTAATTCCAGAACTTTGGGAGGCTGAGGCGGGTGAATCATGAGGTCAGGAGTTCAAGACCAGCCTGGCCAAGATGGTGAAATTCTGTCTTGACTAAAAATACAAAAATTAGCTAGGAATGGTGGTGGGTGCCTGTAATCCCAGCTACTCAGGAGGCTGAGGCAGGAGAATTGCTTGAACCTGGTACGTGGAGGTTGTCGTGAGCTGAGATTGCACCACTGCACTTGAGCCTCGGTGACAAAGCAAGACTCAGTCTGAAAAAAAAAAAAAAAAACCAGAATGGGTTTGGGCCTGGCACAGTGGCTCACACCTATAATCCCAGCACTTGGGAGGTGGGTGGGTGGATCACTTGAGGCCAGGACTTTGAGACCAGCCTGGGCAGCATGGTAAAACTTCATGTGTACTTTTAATAAAAATACAAAAATTCGCTGGGCTTGGTGGCTCACGCCTGTAATCCCAGCACTTTGGGGGGCTGAGGTGGGCGGATCACCTGAGGTTGGGAGTTCGAGACCAGTGAGAAACCTTGTCGCTATTAAATAATAATAATAATAATAATAATAATAATAATAATTTAGCCTTATGTGGTGGCACGCACCTGTAATCTCAGCTACTTGGGAGGCTGAGGCAGAAGAACTGTTTGAACCCAAGAGGCAGAGGTTGCAGTGAGCCATCACACCACTGCACTCTGGCCTGGGTGACAGAACAAGACTCTATCTTCAAAAAATCCAAAAAATTAGTTGGGCATGGTGGGCATGGTGGCAGGTAATCCCAGCTACTCAAAAGGCTGAGGCATGAGAATCACTTTTAAGCCCAGGAGGCAGAGGTTGCAGTGAGCTGAGATCACTGCACTCTAGCCTGGGCAACAGAGCGAGACTCTGTCTCAAAAAAAAAAAAAAAAATCCAAGTGACAACAAATCGATGTCATATCTCACTTAATGTGATCACTCTTCTACAGATAATGTAAACCTATTTACTTGTAGCACAGTGGGTTTGTTTACAGCAGCATTGCCACAACATATGAGTAATGTGTTGCACTATGATGTTCCAATGGCTATGACATTGGTGATAAGCATTTTTCAGCTCTGTTATACTCTTATGAGATCGCCGTCCTATCTGTGGTCTGTCATTGACTGGAACGCTGTTATGCAGCGCGTGACCGTGCATGTGTAATATGCTCTTGCCCTTTTCAAACAACCATCCCTACAGCAGCCAGCAATGTTGAGACCAGGCAGATGCTTACTGCATCAGCAGAACAGGGCACTAAAAACTGAGGCAAATCTTTGATATTTTGTAACAAGACACAACACTTCTGCAAGTCATGAACCACTCAGTTTACTCTTGCTTAAATACTGAGAAAATGTATTCTATTATACACAAGAACTAGGTTCAAAGGTTGGGCTCAGCCATGTCTTGAAGCATCTATATTTTTTATATCTTTGCATTCTGCTGCTTCCCCTCATGGTGGTAAGGTGGCTGCCAGCTGCAAACAGGCAGCATGTTCCCCTATTCACATTCAGTGGAAGAAGGAAAACCTCCCCCAGCTATGAGATATAAGTTCTTCCCTTAATTTTATTAGATAAATTTAAGTTATATATGCACCTGTGGACCAGGGAAAGGCCAAATATTCATTGGAATGGACTGACTAAAGTCAACCCGTGGATGGGGGGATAGTTACACAAAACTGAAGATACGTTAGGAAGAAGAAAGTGAGGTGCTATGGTCTGAATGTGTCCCATTCCACAAATTTATATTTGAAATCCCATCCCCATGGTGGTGGCATTAGAAGGTAAGGCCTAGGCCAGGCGCAGTGGCTCATGCCTGTAATCTCAGCACTTTGGGAGGCCGAGGCAGGTGGATCACCTGAGGTCAGGTGTTCAAGACCAGCCTGGCCAACATGGTGAAACCCCATCTCTACTAAAAATACAACAAATTAGCTAGGCATGGTGGCACATGCCTGTAATCCCAGCCACTCAGGAGGCTGAGGCATAAGAAGCACTTGAACCCACACAGTGGAGGTTGCAGTGAGCCAAGGATCTCACCATTGCACTCCAGCCTGGGCAAGGTAACAAGAGGGAAACTCTGTTTCAAAAAAAAGAAAGAAAGAAAGAAGGTGTGGGGCCTTTGGGAGATGCTCAGGTCATAAGGATGGAGCCCTCATGAAAGGGATTAGCATCCTTATAAAAGGGGCCCAAGGAAGACTGTTTGCCCCTTTTGCCATATGAGGATACAGTAAAAAGATGGCCTTCACCACATATCAAAACTGCCAGTGCCTTGATCTTGGAATTCCCAGCGTCCAGAACTGTGAGAAATAAATTTCTGTTGTTTAAGCTACTCAGTCTATAGCATTTTGTTATAGCAGCTTAAATGGACCAAGACATGGAAGACAGATCCTTGTCCTTGATCTCATATGAACCTTCTTTTGTGCAGAGCTTGAAATATATAGAAGGGGCTTCATATCTTGCAAAAAGAGGAAGGCAGCCATAGGAAAACATCATTTACAACAAGAGAGATTTCACCCTTCATTTTCAATGTTCAAAACTCAAAATGCACTTGATTTTCTTTATGTGTCACAAGCAAAATTTAATAATTTACTTATAACTTAGTAAAGAGCTTTTTAATTTGTCTAATTGCATTATGATAAAGTTAGAATGTAAAGAATGCCTTCTGGGGTGGGGTGTGGTGGCTCACACCTGTAATCCCAGCACTTTGGGCGGCCAAGGCAGGAGTATAGCTTGAGCCCAGGAGTTCAAGACCAGTCTGGGCAACATAGGGAGACTTCATCTCTACAAAAAAAAATCTTTAATGCGCTGGACATGGTTGTGCATGCCTATAGTCCCAGCTAATTGAGAGGCTGAGGTGGAAGGATCATGTGAGCCTGGGAGGTCAAGGCTCCAGTGAGCCATGATCGTGACACTGTACTTCTACCTGAGTCACAGAGTGAGACCCTTTCTCAAAACAACAACAAAAATGCCATCTGGGATTCAGTATGGTCATTTTTTTTCTGATTACAAAGTCTATTGAACATGATGGGCCAAGCGCGGTGGCTCACGCCTGTAATCCCAGCACTTTGGGAGGCCAAGGCGGGAGTTTGAGGTCGGGAGTTCGCGATCAGCCAGACCAACATGGAGAAATCCCGTCTCTACTAAAAGTACAAAATTAGCCGGGCATGACGGCGCATGCCTGTAATCCCAGCAATTTAGGAGGCTGAGGCAGGAGAATTGCTCGAACCCGGGAGGTGGAGGTTGTGGTGTGCCAAGATTGTGCCATTGCACGCCAGCTGGTCAGCAAGAGCAAAACTCCATCTCAAAAAAAAAAAAAAAAAAAAAAAGAAAGAAAGAAAAAAGAAAAAGAACATGATGGCAAGAGTTTGTTGGTTATAGAGAACGTAAAGTGGAAATCTTCCCTTTCATGCTAAGCATTAAAGCAAAATATATTACACATCTACAGCTGTGCCAGGTAGCTTTAAGTAAAAAGGGAACACATTTTAGGCACAGTTGCAGGACAAGTTGAAAGACTTGAAATTGTTCTTTAACAGGCATAGATAGTGATATGGTTTGGCTGTGTCCCCACCTAAATCTCATCTTGAATTGCAACTCTCACAATTCCTACACGTTGTGGGAGGAAACTGGAGGGAGGTGATTGAATCATAGGGGTGAGTCTTTCCTGTGCTGCTCTTGTGATAGTGAGTCAGTCTCATGAAATCTGATTGTTTTAAAAACGGAGTTTCGGCTGGGCGCAGTGGCTCACACCTGTAATCCCAACACTTTGAGAGGCCAAGGCAGGCGGATCATGAGGTCAGGAGATCGAGACCATCCTGGCCAACATGGTGAAACCCCGTCTCTACTAAAAAAAAACATATAAAAACAAAATTAGCTGGGCGTGGTGGCATTTGCCTGTAGTCCCAGCTACTCAGGAGGCTGAGGCAGGAGAATCACTTGAACCTGGGAAGTGGAGGTTGCAGTGAGCTGAAATCACACCACTGCACTTCAGCCTGGGCAACAAAAGCAAAACTCCATCTGAAAAAAAAAAGGGAGTTTCCCTGCACAAGCCTTCTTCTCTTGTCTGCTGCCACATGAGACGTGCCTTTCACCTTCCGCCATGATTGTGAGGCCTTCCAGCCACATGCAACATGAAGTCCAATAAACCTCTTTCTTTTGTAAATTGCCCAGTCTTGGGTACGTCTTTATCAGCAGTGTGAAAACAGACTACTAGAGATACAATAATGATGATTAAGTTCTAAAAATCTGTTCTATTACAATCAAGCACAGCTAGCCTACAGATAAAGGACTCTCAAGTGTAATCTTCACAAAAATGAGGATATTCATTTGAAAGTATACATGTGCCACTGACACTCCAGATATGTTGAGGCCCAGGCAATTCCCTTCCTTGTACCACTGTTTGGCAGCTCCTGGAACTGTACTGTAAAAATCCTGATTCTTCTTCTTTTTTTTTTTTTTTTTTTTACAGAGATGAGGTCTCACTATGTTGGCAAGGCTGGTCTCAAACTCCTGGGCTCAAACAGTCCACCCACCTCGGTCTCCCAAAGTGCTGGGATTACAGGCGTGAGCCACTGCGCCTGCCACAGTCAGAATCTGTAGTTAGCTGGTTAAAGAAAAAAGTCAGCTATGTGGGGCTTCATAAAATTATAATATATATCTTTAAAATGTTATTTTTAATTTAAAACATAAACAGGTTTATCTACCCGCCATTCCTTTGATGTCAGACTAAGACCTTTTCTTTGAGTGTGGGCGTGCTGATGGGGGCTGCACAGAGGACATCGATTAGCACAGCAAGAAGCATTATTAATTTCAGCTTCAGCAGAATGAGGACTCAAGACACTTGTGAAGCAAAATGAGGGCAAAGTCCTATATTTTGACACTTCTCTCTCTCTCCCAAACATTCATGGTTGTTTTGCCCACACTGAATTCCACAGCATTTTTTTCTTTAATAACACGTCTTTATCAGGCCTTTCCCAAGTTTTCAACTTATTTTCATAGAGATTACCCTCTTCACACTCATAATTGTTTGATTTTGATAATATTGAATTAAATCACATAGATATTAAGTACAACTTGCATAACAAGTTTTGGAACAAATACAACTAATTTTTTTTTTTTTTTTTGAGATGGCGTCTTGCTCTGTTGCCCAAGTGGGAGTGCAGCTGTGCAATCTCGGCTCACTGCAACCTCCACCTCCTGGGCTCGAGTGATCTTCCCGCCTCAGCCTCCTGAGTAGCTGGGATTACAGAGGCCCACCGCCATGCCCCACTAACTTTTGTATATTTAGTAGAGACAGGGTTTTATCATATTGGCCAGGCTGGTCATGGACTGGCATCAAGTGATCCACCCACCTCACCCTCCCAAAGTGCTGGGATTACAGGCATGAGCCACCGCACCCAGCCAAATACAACTGATTTTTAGGAAAACGTACAACTCAAGGAGAGCAGTGATTAGCCCACTAAGGAGCAGACGACTTCCTAGTAGGGGAAATTTGGGCTCTGAGCAGCAGGCATTAAGTCTGGCTCAAAAGTCTGAACCATACAGGTAGCTAACGAAAGCTTGAGTTATTTTAAGAAATGGAAAATCTAGGCGGGGCGTGGTGGCTCACACCTGTCATCCCAGCACGTTGGGAGGCTGAGGCAGTAGGGTTGCTTGAGCCCAGAAGATGAAGACCAGCCTGGTCAACATGGTGAGTCCCTGTTACTAAAAATTTAAAAAAGAACAAAAGAAAATCTAAATTTGGGGACTTAGCACCACTCAAACTTGCATGAATGTAAGCAATACGGAAACCCTGTGAGAGGAACACTGACAACGAAGGCTTAGCCAATCCATTCTTGGCTGGGACTCTAGCGGGCCTGACAGAGCTTCTCTTCTCAGAGCCTCATCCTCTATTTGCATGTGTTTGGTATCATGAACCTAGTCCCAGCTAAAGGCTCTAAAATATTTAAATACAACACCCTTTAAAGTAGACAGGAAAGGAACTGCTCCTAGTTTTTTTAAAATAAAGTATTAAAGTCTAAAGTATCCTTAAAATGGGTCAGAAGGAGCGATGACTCATGTCTGTAATGCCAGCACTTTGGGAGGCCCAGGCAGGCGGACAACTTGAGCCCAGGAGTTTGAGACCATCCTGGGCAATATAGGGAGACTCCATCTCCACAAAAAAATTAAAAATTTACCTGGGCTTGGTAGCACAAGCCTGTGGTCCCAGCTACTCGGGAGGCTGAGGCAGGAGGATTGCTTAAGCCCAGGAGGTTGAGGCTGCAGTGAGTAGTGTTCACACCCCTGCACTCCAGCCTGGGCAACAGAGCCAGGCCCTGTTTTCAAATAAAAATAAATAAAACTCTGCAAGAGCACCCATTTGCTAGACACCGTTGCGGGGGACTATCCTGTCTACTGGCGCCCTCTTGTGTTAAAACAGCAGGTCTACATGGGGATTATGAAGCTTTAAATGCATGTGTCTGAGAGATCTTAATTCACCTTGGAGTGTACATATAAATTAGCCCCAAAATGATTAAAATGGTGTTGCTTGATGTGGGCCCATGGAATCAGAAGTGTTTTCTCTTCACCTCCTGACTTGTGTAAAATGAAATTATTAATGTATTACTTTTTTTTTTTTTAAGAGATGGGGTTTCTCCATGTTGGTCAGGCTGATCTCGAACTCCCGACCTCAGGTGATCCGCCCACCTCGGCTTCCCAAAGTGCTGGGATTACAGGCATGAGCCGCCATGCCTGGCCTTAATATATTACTTTTACCAGTATAACACACACAAAAATACAGACCAAAACATCACCACAAATTACCACTACAGTTAATTAGTTGCAACAAGCAGACCCAGACTGGGCACAATGGCTCACACCTGTAATCCCAGCACTTTGGGAAGCTGAGACAAGAGGACTGCTTGAAGCCACACATTCAAGACCGGCCTGGGCCATATAGCAAGACCCTCTCCTCTACAAAAATATGGAAGATTCAGCTGGCCATGGTGGCACAGGCCTGTAGTCCTAGGGTCTTAGGAGGCTAAGGCAGGAGGATTGCGTGAGTCCAGGAGTTTGGGATTGCAGTGAGCTATGATCTTGCCACTTGCACTCCAGCCTGGGCAAGAGAGCAAGACCCTGTCTCTTTAAAAAAACAAACAAACAAAAAACCAAGCAGACCCAATTTAAAGTTTTGTGTAAATGACCTGGAGCCCCAGCATTGGGTCCCCCTTTGGGTAATTCTTATTGAATTCAATGGGAAGATCAAACAAGTCTTTTAAAATTTCCCTATTGTTTTGCCTTGTAGGGGTGAGGACTACTTTCCCTCAGCCCTCTGAAGTTTCAATTAATCTGAGTCTATGAAATGAACTGACAAGAGATTAAGAGGAGAAAAGGCACACACATTTAGTACCTGTGTTACTGGAAAGGGATCTCAATCCAGACCCCAAGAGAGGCTTCTTGGATCTTGCACAAGAAAGAATTCAGGGTGAGTCTATAGAGGAAAGTGAAAGCAAGTTTATTAAGAAAGTAAAGGACTTTGGGAGGCCGAGGCAGGTGAATCACAAGGTCAGGAGTTCAAGGCCAGCCTGGCCAAAATGGTGAAACCCCATCACTACTAAAAACACAAAAATGAGCCGGGTGCGGTGGCAGGTGCCTGTAATCTTGACAGGCGGAGGCAGGAGAATCGCTTGAACACAGAGTGCAGAGGTTGCAGTGAGCTGAGATCTTGCCACTGCACTCCAGCCTGGGCAACAGACTGACTCCATGTCAAAAAAACGAATGGCTACTCCATAGGCAGAGCAGCAGCATGGGATTTCTTGATTATGTGCTAAACAAGGGGTGGATTATTTATGAGTTTTCTGGGATAGGGGTGGACAATTCTTAAAACTGAAGGTTCCTCCCCTTTTTAAAGCATATGAGGTAATTTTCTGACGTTGACATGGCATCTATAAACTGTCATGGCACTGGTAGGAGTGTATTTTAGCATGCTAATGCATTATAATTAGTGTATAAGGAGCAGTGAGGACGATCAGAGGTCACTTTGGCCGCCATCTTGGTTTTGGCAGATTTTGGCCAGCTTCTTCACCACATGCTGTTTATCAGCAAGGTCTTCTCGACTTGTATCTTGTGCTGACCTCCTATCTCGCCCTATGACTTAGAATACCTTAACCTCCTGGAAATGCAGGCCAGTAGGTCTCAGCCTCATTTTACCCAACCTCTACTCAAGATGGAGTCCTTCTGGTTCAAACACCTCTGACACATGTGCAGAAGCATCACAGGAAAGTGAGTACCCAATGCCCAGTGAGATTTAGAAGCTGTATCCCCTTCTTCATAGGGGAGAGGGAAGTGGGGGGTGTAGGCAAATTTTAGAGGAAGAGTAAATAGTTTTTAGGGGAGGTGAATGGAGACAAAGCACAGACAGTGGTGCTGGATGAAGTTCATCCGGGCTCTGGACGTCATGTCTGACTTTCAGTCTCTTCTGTGATGAGTTTACTCTTCCTAGGTTGATGAAAACACAAGGGAGGGGATAGAAGGCAGTTGTGTTCTCTTTTGGCAGATCTTTAGGTAGATAAGGAAACCTCAGAGAAAAGCTTCTTCCAGCATCTGCTGATTTCCATGTACCTTCAAAATAATCAGCGTACCAAGGTACCATTTTGGGGGGTATCCCCTGGACTCTTTCAGTCTCATGCAGATTAAGAACTTAAAGAGGGGCAACGCCTTTAAGAAAGGTGAATCCACATCTGTTTTCCTCATTTACATTTAGGAAGCCCACTGAATTACAGAATATTTATCTTAAAAGGTTTGGTCTTCTAATAATGCAACAGAGAATATGCTTAAGATCATGAACTCTGGAGCCAAAATGCCACTTACTGACTGAGTGGACCGTCAGCAGTTACTTAACTTCTCTGTGCCTCAATTTCCAGTTCTGCAAAATAAGGACAGTAATATTATCTCCTCGATTAAGACAGTTAAAGAGAGTAATGTGCAACTAATGAGTTACATGTAAACTGCTTTTAACAGTGCTTGGTATGTAGTCAGCTCTATGCAAGCTTAATAAACGCAATTTTTAAAAAAGCCAGACTTGATGAAGTATATATTTTAGGGTTAAGAATAGTTCTTGTATTGTTTCAACATTCTCCCACTCAATATTCTTAACCCTCAAGGTTTCTGTTAGTAATAATTTCTGTTAAGCCTCAACAAGTTAAACTGATGCTTAATGAAATGTATGTTTATTTAGGGGAAAGTAAATTTCTAAGAAGATAGGTGTGGCAAAATAAAAAATATTTGGTCTTTGTCCCTGGTTCCTGGTACAGAGCTTCTCAAACCCTCTGAATTTACTGGCTTTTTTGAGACAGAGTCTTGCTCCCAGGCTGGAGTGCAGTGATGCCATCTTGGGTCACTGCAACCTCTGCCTCCTGGGTTCCAGCAATTCTGTCTCAGCCTCCCAGGTAGCTGGGATTACAGGTGCCCACAACCATGCCTGGCTAATTTTTGTATTTTTAGTAGAGATGGGGGTTTCACCATGTTGGCCAGGCTGGTCTTGAACTTCTGACCTGAGGTTCAGAAGATAACTTGTTAACAAGATAACTTGAAGTTATCTGCCCACCTCAACCTCCCAAAGTGCTGGGATTGCAAGCATAAGCCACTATGCCCGGCCAGAATTTACAGTCTTTTGTATGCTAACGAGAACATATGACTAGAGGATCAGAACTTTCAATCCTAACATACAAACTCTGGAGAGGTTAGAAGGGCTACAGACTGGATCATAAAAACTCCTGAACTGTTAGATTTGGAAAGCTTCCAGGCTGATGCCGTGCTAGGAGGCTGATGCGCTCAGAGAAGGAACAGAAACCTGGTGCCATTCCCATCTCATCCCATGGCCTCGGCGTCTCTTCTTTTTGGTGTTCCTGAGTTGTTCCCTTGTAATACATCTGCAGTAGTAAATATACACTTTCCTGAGTTATTCTAGAGAATTATTGAACCTGAAGGATCATGGGGACACCCCAATTTGGAGTTGGCTGGGCAGAAGTATGGTAGTTTGGGCACCCTATTTGCTGCTGGCAAATGAAGTGGGGGTAGCTTTATGAGACTGACCCCTTAAGCTGTGGGGTCTGGGCTAACTCCAAGTAGCATCAGAACTGCACTGAATTGCTGGACATTCGGTTGGTGTTGGAAAAACCACACATTTGGTGTCAGAAAACACTACACAATGGGGCTTCAAGTGGATAAGGTGACCTTTGATGACATCATATGCCATGGCAATTAACATACAGCAGTCCTTCCCAAAGTGATCTTCCTCCCAGTGTGGAGACTCCCTAAGAAATGCTGACAGTGCACTGGCAGAAACCCAGATGTAAATGGATGTGTGCATACATGCTGGCTTTAAAAATATGAGCATGAACTCTTTGATGCTATTCCCTTCAAAAGGTAGAGCCTAATTCTCCACCCCTTCGGTGTAGAATGGACTTAGTGACTCACTTCTAACAAATCAAATTCAGTGGAAATGATGGTGTGCAACTTCAGAGACCAGGTCATGAAAGGCACTGTGGCTTCTATCCCCTCTTAGATCACTCATTCTGGAGGAAGCCAGCTGCCATGTCCAGAGAACACCCAGGAAGCCTTGTAGAGTGGCTCATGTGATGATGAACTGAGGCCTCCTGGAAACAACCATGTGAGTGCGCCATCTTGGAAATGGATACTGTAGCCCCAGTAGCTGCTAAGCCACACAGATTCTTGATTCTCAGAAACTGAGGACATAAGATGTGTGTTTTAGTTTTGAGGGTAATTTGTTACACAGCATACGTAAGTACTACAGTGTGTGCTTATGGATGAAGTGTCATCAGCACTGTTTCTAGACCTGACACTATTCAACTGGTGAAGATCCATCATTTTGACCAAAGAGCAAGTGCCAGATTTCAATAAGATGATTTGTTAAAATGGTTTCTCTCTTTTCCCTGCCCAGTTACTATCTCGTGTCACAAGCATGTCTGGGTTGTCCTACCCAACTAGCTTATTTGTCTAGACTACTTGGGCTGCAGTTTGAGTACAGTCTCAAGTGAGATAGAGTGCCACCAGTAGAAGGCTGACAGCCTGGCTATTCAGAAGCTCCAAAGAGTGAAGTTTGCAATAATATGTCTGGGCTTTGGTTCTCTATCCTGAAGAGTCAGAAACTACATTTCATCAGAATATTCAGAAACTCATAGACTAAACTGACAAACTTGGGGGCAGAACCACACAAACTAAATTCACATGATACTGATGTATAAACCAGAGAATTTCTCTAAATTTACTATGTGCAGAATGAAATTTTGGTGTCCTCATGCAGAATTCTCCCTTTTCCCGAATGAAATAGCTTAAAGGCCATATTAACAATCAGAAGATGGTTCAGTTAGGCTTGTAATTAGTGACAAAAGAAGTGGCAAGTCTCAAGGTATGTTCTCCCTAAGCCACATACCTTGATAAACTTGTCCTAATTGAAGTAGAGAACACTTCTGGTCACTGAATTACAACTCTTGGATTCAGGACTTCCTTTTCATGGATAACACTGTATACGCACTGTCATATTTTGTTTCTTCAAACCCTGTTTTGGTGAGTTGATAATTTCGGTTCTTTCCTCAAATGATTAATATCATTTAATAACCCACAGTGTACCTGGGAAGCACTGAGACTCTCCTCACTACGTGTTGACTCTCTGGTGGTTTCTTCTTATCGAGTCCTTAGAAGGTGTCTCACTGTTGCCCCACACACTACCTGTGTAGTTTGGAGAGGCCATTGATTTAGCACATCACAGTTTGTCCAGAGAGAATACATTAGAACTAGTATAGAATTTCAAAGACTGTCTTGTAATTTCTGATTTCTCTTATCTAGACCATTTCCATGAATAACAACATTCTGAACTGATCACCAGGGGTTAAAAAATGAATAAATGGCAGTTAACAGAAATAGGGCATTTATGTTCTCCTTTCTCAAAAGCTCAATGTTTCATCCACTACAGTATAGTTTTCCAAGTTTAGTCATGAGTATTCTTACCAAAAGCATTTCAATTTCAAACTATTAGGCTCATTTGCAGTTTCAGAAATTCAAAAATACATTTTTCTCTATTCACAATTAAAAATTATATTTTGAACCAGAAGTTTGAGACCAGCCTGGGCAACATAGCAAGATCCTATCTCCACAAAAAGTTTAAAAAAATGAAAAAGCCAGGCATGCTGGCTTCTGCCTGTAGTCCGAGCTACTCAAGAGGTGGAGGCGGGAGGATCACTTGAGCTTGAGGAGGTCAAGTGATCCATGTGAGCCAAGATTGTGCCACTGCACCCCAGTCTGGGTAACAGAGTGAGATCCTTGTCTCTAAAATAAATAAATTAAAATTAAATTTTGAGAAAATATCTTAGTGTTTTAGCAACTTAGTATTAGTCAATATCTACTAATTCAAAAGCTGAGAAGTATGTTCCAGGAAATGTATACACTTGAATTACTTAAAAAATTTGGAATTATAAAATTCTCAACATTTTGCTCACTACGTAATTAGATAAACAGAATAATAAAGTTCAATGATTAGTGATTAGTGCTATGCTAAAATATTAATAATTTAATGAATTTATATACATTTCAAAATCTCTTTTAGTTTCACTGTCCTCAGAAGCCCAAGAATGCCACTAATTTGTATTCTACTGATCTTTCCCTGATTATTTTTGTTTTACCAAAAAGAAAAAACTGTGTTTTTCTTAAAAACAAACTGAAGTCTAAATTAATTCAATAGCTCCTGAAACTTCACCTAAAATTTTAAATAGCTACAAATCCACAAGAGGAAAAGTTAAACACATTAGCTTTAATACAACTAATACATAATAAAAATTAAGAGAAAAGATTAATTCAAGTAGAAAAACTGATTAAAGTATGCTCATTAAAGATTGTTATCAGCATTTTTATTCAGTTTAGTCTATGCTAGAATATAAATACATAACAATATGTCCTTTCTTGTCATGGGTAGTCTTTTACATAACTAAAATTTGTGGCTAGCAGTTTATATAACAAAAGAAAAGCTAAATCTGTAAATTATCAGAAAAGAAGCAAGGATATAGGAAAATAATACATTTTATATAAATTACAAAGGACAGTTACAATGAAAATCCATTACTTTCCTCTCAACCCAATTTTACAAAATAAAGTCAACATGTGTTATTCTGTGAGTTGCTAAGAGTACATAAACACTGCGGCCCATTCAAAAGACAGTGGTCAAAGGAAAAAATGTTATCTTCATGTCATCTACTGCTCTTAGTTCTTCACTGGAGTTGAGCTTCCTTTCATAGTCTTCTTTAGATGGTGGTAATTTGGCAAGATTTTCATCAAGAAATCCAGCTGTAGTGTCTGGGGCTAAAAAGATAAGATAATTAAGACTGACTGGCAGAAAGCAAAGTCAAGAGTACCACGCAGGGACCAAGTGCGCTGGCTCACGCCTGTAATCTCAACATAGGGAGGCCCAGACAGGAGGATGATTTGAGCCCAGGAGTTCCAGACCAGCCTGAGCAACATAGGGAGATCCCGTCACTACAAAAAATTTAAAAATTAGCTGTGTGTGGTGGCATGCCCCTGTAGTCATAGCTACTTGGGAGGCTCAGGTGGAAAACGGGGTGGCAGGGGTTGGGGGTAGATTATGGGAGCCCAGAGGGTTGAGGCTGCAGTGAGCCATGATTGCACCACTGCACTCCAGCTTGGGTGACAGAGCCAGAGTCTGCCTCCAAAAAAAAAAAAAAAAAAAGTTCCAGGTAGCAATGGTTATTAGTAAGTTGTGGAATTATAGGTGACTTTCACTGACTCATTTTTGCTTACCTGCTTGTTTTTTTTAAATTTACAATGAACACATACTAAGTTTGGTTACAAGAAAAAGCCAACAGACTTTATATATTTATATAAAAATATACAGAAATCAATTTTCAAACTTGCTTTTGTAGATTTCATCTTGGCTTCTGAAAAGTTAAAAGTTCCAATTACAGAAGACCACATAAGTAAAACACCCAGAGTATTTTCTTTTCCACATGACCTACAGAGCCACACAGCTGCAGTGTACTTGGATACACCTGTCTAATCTTCACTCTTCATATACCAGTATTGCCCAAATTTTCCTGATTGTAAAACTCACCACGGTACTTGTGAAAAATATGGATTTTTAGGCTCCTGCCCTAGCACAGTGACTCAGTAAGTCTGGGGAATCTTTATTTTTAATAAAGACCTCTGGCCGGGTGTGGTGGCTCAAGCCTGTAATCCAAGCACTTTGGAGGCCAAGGCGGGCGGATCACCTGAGGTCGGGAGTTCAAGACCAGCCTGTCCAACATGGTGAAACCCTGTCTTTTAAAAAAAAAAAAAAAAAAAAAGACCTCTACATAATCCTTATGATCAGTGAAATTTGGAAGACAATATTGTATATTACGAAATACTAAATTTCAGATATTCTTGCTTACTTAATTCTAAACTCCCTTCCCCACAGCAACTTCGTTTCCCAGTCTTCAGTCATTTTTGCTGTTATGTAGAAAGACGGTAAAAAATGACTGGATTTATCCTTATTTCCTTTTTAGTCTATAGAGTAATACTTGCTTATAATAATAATAATGAAGCCAAACATTACAGAAGTAGAGTAACCCAGAAATAACTGGAGTTTTGATTTCTGATAAAATATGGCTAAGAATCAGAGGCAAAGTTATAAACGTCTTGAAACTATTCTTTTTTTTTTTTTCTTTTTTTGAGACAGAGTGTCACTTTGTCACCCAGGCTGGAGTGCAGTTATACAAACAGAGCTTACTGCGGCCCTAACCTCCTGGGCTCAAGCGATCATCCCACCTCAGCCTCTCAAGTAGCTGGGACTACAGGTGAATGCCACCAAGCCCAGCTCATTATTTTTTATTCTTTGTAGAGATGGAGTCTCACTATGTTGCCCAGGCTGGTCTTGAACTCCTTCCTGGGCTCAAGTGATCCCGCCTTGGCCTCCCATAGTGCTTGAAACTATTTAGTGGAAGGAAAAGGAGACCAGGTAACTGAAGGAATATATATTGAATGTGCCCAGCAACGAGGCTCGAAACTGCAATACGAATGTCTTATGTCCAAAGGAAGCCCAAATGTCCTATTTTTTTCATCTCCTACTCTAATATTAAACTCCAGATATGTATTCTACATTATTCTTGATCTGGGTTTTTAGGAGGAGATAATTTCTCAAGCCAGAAAAATATCCAAACACACTTGCTTATTCACAAGCTGTGTTTATTATGAAGCTATGGCAATAATCTAAATAGACACACTCCAGTCAGAGGCACAGCATAAATGTAGTATGGTCATTCCTTACCCTTGAAGACTGATATTTTAGGAGTAAATCAGTATGGCTTGTACAGTTTGTTGATGCACTGTCAGTGACAACACATGAGACCAAGAGTAACATTTCTGGACCTTTTCTCATAGCTGACTTGTCATCAACATCCTTTTATATAGTTTTGATATTAACTTAAAGACAGAATAATTGAACTGCAATTAAATTCTGGTTTTAGGGATTGAACTGCAATTACACCCTGGTTTTTGGGATGTTTCTCACTGTTTTATTTTTATTTATTTATTTTTTTGAGTTGGGGGTCTCTGTTGCTTAGGCTGGAGTACAGCTGCATGATCATGGCTCATAGTAACCTCACACTCAAGTGTTATCTTCCCACCTCAGCCTCCTCAGTAGCTGAGACTATAGTCGTGCTCCACCACACCTGGCTAAGTTTTTCTAGTTTTTGTAGAGAGTCTCACTATGTCGCCGAGGCTGGTCTTAAATTTCTGGCCTCAAGTCATCCTCTTGCCTTGGCCTCCCAAGGTGCTAGGATTATAGGCATGAGTCACTGAGCCTGGCCTCTTTGTTTTATTTTAATTACATTCTTCTTAAATAGTGTACCTGCTGCCTCATGAAGACAATTACATTCCATTTTGGGAAAATTAGCCAATAGAACTCTTTTTAAAGAGAGGTTCTAGTACCTGTGGTCGCTCAGTCTGCACCCGACGAAGGCAGTCTGCACCATAGATCACTGTATTCTCAGGGATGACTTCAAAAGTATTTAGGTTGCAACAAGCCCCAATGATGCAGCCACTTGTCAATATTACATTTCTGCCTACATATGCTGCAATAAAAACACAGAAAGAATTGCAACTTAAGACATCAAATGATAACAACACTTTTCTTTCCTAAGATGATTTAGGTATAAAAGTGTAAACTGGCCTTAAGAAAAAAGTTAAAGGAAATACTTCTGTTTGGAGTTTGTATGGACAACACAGAGGCAGGCAGTACATGCCAGGGTCAGATGGATTCAAAATGGAGCTCTGCTGCCATCTGTGTGACCTTGGGAAAGTCACTGCAAAGTCTCTAAGCTCAAGTTTATCTGTAAAATGAAGAGGCCACTCTACTTCACAATTGAAGGAATAATGAGGTAACAGATGTAAAGTGCTGACCACAGGTTTGATACACGGTAAGCATACAATTAAAAATGCCAATGATGATAGTAGTGATAATAACATGATCCAAATTAAAATAAAAGCCATTAAGTAGATTAACAAAAAGTATAATTTTATTATTTAACAAAGAAGCATTTTCTTTCATGCCACTCAGGATCAAGAAAGATAACCCACTATTCTAAAGAAGTGTCATCATTCAGATTCTTTCTGGACCTTAGTGGGACAAGCTCTTAAAGTGGCTTCCCAGTAGTGACAGTGACTTTATGTAATCTCCTGTCGGGTCCCATTCATGAGCACATGATACTTGTTTCTGATTGGCTAGGGTAAAGTATTCCTGAAACTAAAGAAAGCAACTGCTAGAGAAACTGTAATTTTTTTTCCCCTTTAATTCTACAACTCTAACCAACTAAAAATCCAGAAACTAATATTTAGTAGAAATATTTTCCAAATCTTTCATTTAAACTTTATGGTTTAATTCAATCCTTAAATGTACACAGCTGATTTTAAATGTAATGTATTTAACCACATTACCAGATAACCACATAACTAGATTAGGTTCCTTAGTGGCAAAGAATTAGTTTGCCAACGATTGCAGCCCACTTCCAAGCACACCACCTTGCCACAGTTTGTATTAGGTTGTTTCCCAGGACACCACGGAGAGAAAAGAGGTCACTGCTTTGACAATAAAACTCTGAACATAGCTTACCTTTCGATTCAATGACATTATTATCTCCCATCTTCATGGCTTGGGAATCTATAAAGCCAGAGTTAGGGAAATACTATAAATATGTTCATCTTTAGTCCCTACATAGTATGTCCTTATACTGCACTGGGACAGAGGACAGGGGCGTCAGATGGGCCATGCAGGCTCACCCTTGCCAGAACTCTTTGCTCTGGGCAATCTGTGGTAAGGGTTTAATCTTTAAACAAATATCTCTAGGTATTAATAAATGACTTGTGTTTTTTAAAGAAACGAGACCTTATACCCTGATTTTATGAGTAAAATATTTTCACAATTATTTCAAGATAATTAAAACTATCTATCACCCAGTCACTTAAATACTGTTAAAAGTTTGATATATCTTTATATAAACATATAGATTTCCTGTATGTAAGTGGGAATCAAACTGTATAAACTTTTATAGATTATGCAGTTCACTTAAATTTTCAAGCATTATTCCATGCTATTAAAATCTTTAGGCCAGGCAGGGTGGCACTCTGGGATGCCAAGGTGGGAGGATCGCTTGAGCCTAGGGATTCAAGACCAGCCTGGGCAACACAGTGAGACACCATTTCTACCAAAAATAAAACTAGCTGGGCACGGTGGTATGCACCTATAAATAATCCCAGCTACTTGGGAGGCTGAGATGGGAGGACTGCTTGAGTCTGGGAGGTGAGGCTGCAGTAATCTATGATTGTGCCACTGCGTGGCAGGCAGCCTGGGTGACAGAGCACGACCCTGTCTCAAAAAAGATAAAGTAAAATCTTTAAAAATATAATTTAAAATGACTGCTTAATGGTCCTAGTGGTTTTATGATTGTAGCTCAATTTATTTAAATATCTTGCTATTGCTGACCATTTAGATTTTTCCTTCTAAATATTTTCTACTATATATTATATGTTTTGCAGACACCATAAAATTTTACTATCTTTTTAGAGTACTAAATCAAACAAAAGAACTGGAGACAATCGGGGGGAAAAAAAGACAACAAACAAATAATGGAATATTTTCACCCCACACACCATTTTCTTGAATCAGACAATGTATTATCTAACCTAAAACTATACAGGAACCACACTGACAAAGCTGGCGCTCTTGAATCAAGAAAGAAGTCTGCATTGCTGTCACTCAGCAATTGCTACCTGTCAACAAGCTGTAGAACCAGCAAAAGAAGTGGTTACTTTCAAAATGCTGAGCTAAAGATATGTGTCTGCATTTGCCTAAAAACAGCATACTTTACTCTATTGAGTTATTTACAGGAACAGAAAGGACCGTTTTAAAAATATACACTGTCAGTAAGTCTGTTCAAAGAGCTGGATGATCTACTTTTATTTATTTATATTTATATTTATTTATTTATTTTTAGATGGAATCTCACTCTGTCACCCAGGTTGGAATGCAGTGGCACAATTTTGGCTTACTGCAACCTCTGCCTCCCAAGTTCAAGTGATTCTCTTGCCTCAGCCTCCCGAGTAGCTGGAATTACAGACGTATGCCACTGCACCTGGCTAATTTTTTGTAATTTTTTTTTTTTTTTTAGTAGAGATGGAGTTTCACCATGTTGGCCAGGCTGGTCTTGAACTCCTGCCCTCAAGTGAAGCCTGCTTCAGACTTCCAATGTGCTGCGATCACAGGCATGAGCCACTGCACCTGGCCTGGCTGACCTGCTTTTAAAAATGTAATTATAATATATATTATGAATGTAAGTATATTTGATAGACAAATTATGACCATTTGATAATTTCTACAGGAGAAGACTTAGGTACTAAAGGATAGCCAGGAATTATTTATGATAGATTATTGTAAAGGATACAACAGCCAACTTCAAACACATTATTGGTGCCAATGATCATAGGTTTTGGTTCTGGATCTTCAGTGTCAGGAGTGATATTATCCGGGTAACTGTAAAAAGAAGAGACAAATCATCCAAAAAGGCAATCACACAATAAGCAATTTTCTTCCCATTTCAAATTTGGGTTAATTCTTTCAATTTTACCTACATCAAGCCTCAAAGATATGACTATGTAAGTTACTTCTTTCTTTAATCTCACTCGTGCAGTGGCACCATCCTGGCTTACTGCAAACTCTGTCTCCCAGGTTCAAGCAATTCTCCTGCCTTAGCCTCCTTTGTAGCTGGGACTACAGGCGTGTGCCACCAAGCCTGGCTAATTTTTGTATTTTTGTAGAGATGGGGTTTCCCCATGTTGCCCAGGCTGGTCTCTAACTCCTGACCTCAGGTGATCCACCCACCAGGGCCTTCCAAAGTGCTGGGATTACAGGCGTGAGCCACTGTGCCCGGCCTATGTAAATTATTTCTTAATTCAAGTGATTCAGTCATCCTGTATGCTAGAGAAGGCTTGATTTTGAATTGGAGAGAGCTACTGAAAAGTGAAGAAGTCATGGTATGTAGAGAAGAACAGCCTACCTTAGTTTATTTTTTAAATTCAAGGTCCAGAGGGTCTTCTCCAGGACAAAGGAAAAAAGATGCTAGCTATATTTTTAGGCTGTTAATTAGAATAAAAATCATGCCTAACTTGAAAATTTTCCATCCTTAATAATCATTTGAGATTGTGAAACATAAACAGATATTCACAAAAAATAATTATTGGCTCTTAGTTAGCTAGTTGAAATATTTGGAAGAGAAAATGTTTGTGTTCTAAGAGGAGGAAGCCATTTTTAAATGGTGATTTATCTCTGACAGTTGAGTTACTGCAGAATATAGCTGCTGTTAATTGACTTACACTGAAGGTGCCAAATGTATTTTAAATCCTAAGTAAGCATTAAATCAGTCTTTTTCTGACAGTTAAATATTTTCCCAAGGTCTTTCTTACAAATTCCATATGTAGTTGCTATAAATTAGGTATAAGCTTCAATTTCTTGCCAAAATTTTATCTAGAAAGAACTTATAAATGTTTATGAAGAATTAATAGGTTTTATAGTCTAGTTCACTATGATCATGTACATGTTCTAGTACTTTCTTATTTTTTAATCTTTACAGTTTAAAAATTGCCTCTAGGACTCCACATTTTTCAACTATAATTCTGGATGTCACCTGTGCAAAACATTTGAAGATATATATTAGACTTAAATTCATGTGTTTAAGGCATGAGTAATAACATTTTGGTCAGAACCAATCCCCAAAAAAACCTCTCTGAAGGGTAGTGAACGCAGTACTTGGAGGTGGACGTGCTCAGGAAATGTTTGCTTGAGGAATGGGTGAGAAAGCCACACGTAAGGGGAAGACGATCAGACCCAGCGTCAGAGATTCTAGGCAGCTACTCAGCTCTCATCTTGGACAAGTCTTTTCCCCCATCTGGTTTTCAGTTTGGTCACTTACTTACAAAAGAGACCCTTAAGTTTCTCTAGCTCTAAAATAGTAGGCCTTCTGGATATCAGTTGAAAAGGTTCTTACAGACAGCTGAAATTAACAAAAAACATTACCCATGATACTTGGTTCACAGTATGTCTAAGAGTCTTACTCACGCATTTATGATAAGGGCCTGTTCTTCTATCAGGTTCCCTTCGCCAATCACTATGGGCCCGGCTTCCGCAATAATTCGTGCTTTAGGGTGGACCACTGTCCGAGGTCCTGTTAAAAATAGTTGGAGAAGAAATTATTGGTGGAGGCTATGCTTCTAACAAGACGATGGGAGGTGCTGAGGATGGGTGAGGCTGTTGGGAGAAACATTTTCTAAGTATGTGCCAGGCACCAAGCCAGGTACTTCACAGATATTATCTCCCGAGCTTATCATCAGTAGTCAGGGCCAAGTTGCAAGCCAATGTGAGTGGAATGGCACAGGCGCTACAGCCAGACAGCTCTGGCTCAGCCTCCTCTCGAAGGCTTCCTGTGATCTCAGCAATGAAACAGAGGTGATGACAACACTAGTCCCACAGGGTTGCTGCAAGGGTTAGGGGTGATAATGCTGGAGACATAGTATGTGACACAAAGTTGGTAATAAAAATTCTTTCTTTTCCCTTGGAAAGGGAAGGCTCTCTTTGCTTAAGATGTGCTGCTTTCTTATTTGAGAGTACCTCAGAATTAGTCTTTTTATTACGTAATTAAGAAGAAATATGGAGACTGAGGTGGGCAGATTGATTGAGGTCAGGAGTTCAAGACCAGCCTGGCCAACATGGCAAAACCCCATCTCTACCAAAAAATACTAAAATTAGCTGGGCGTGATGGTGTGTGCCTGTAGTCCCAGCTGCTTGGGAGGCTGAGGCAGGAGAATCACGTGAACCCAGGAGGCAGAGACTACAGTGAGCTGAGATCACGCCACTGTACTCCAGCCTGGGTGACAGAGCAAGACTCTGTTTCAAAAAAAAGGAGAAATATGGGTAGACAGAAGTCAGTGACAGCTTTGTTCCTCTGTCAGTGTCCCTATTACGAGCACACCCACTGAAAGGAGGCACAGTTTCTCCTGTCTGGCCTAGGATATGATTTAAACCAGTGAAAGCTGAAAAGGTTAAAGGGAGGCAGCAAAAGGACCCAAAGGTGATCACTGGAGTCCTAAGACTTTGGCGTGGGGAGCCCTGAGGCGATGCCTCTGGTTTCAAATCAAAGGGAACAGCCAGAGTCCTCATTACGCCCACTTCACCAGCACCACCTACCCCACCCTGAGCCTGGAATGCTAACACACTCCCTCCCAGCTTTATCTACCACAGGCTGAGGGTTCTGGTGATAATGAAACCACGATGAGAAAACATACCCTCCTTTAGCCTCTCTCCAATATCCATCCCACGTACCCCTCAACACCAATGCAGTTTTTATGGGTAAACAAGTGCAGATGAAGTAACTGACTCTGAAAGTAAGGGAGGGTGGACAGAAGTGTTGACAGAAGGGGTGGGGGATTAGGAAAGTAACACTGTCCAAGAAATTCAGTATTCAACTGTGTAAATTGTTTTTTTTTTTTAGAGACAGGGTCTCATTCTGTCACCCACGGTGGAGTGTAGTAGCATGATCATAACTCCCTGCAGCCTTCAATTCCTGGGCTCAAGCAATCCTCTTGCCTCAGCCTCTCGAATAGCTGGAACTACAGGCACACGCCACCACATCCAGCTACTTCTTAGAGACAGGGTCTCATTCTCACTATGTTGCCCAGGCTGGCCTTGAACACTTGGCCTCAAGAAATCCTGCTGCCTCAGCCTCCCAAAGTGCTGGAATTACAGGCGTGAGCCACTGTGCCCCACCTAATTATATAAATCGTCAATTCATAATTATTATCTGCCTGTGACAGCTGAGATGCCTCACTATACATTATGGGCAACAAAAATAAATACGTTATTTTTGTCCTTTTGAGCTTGTTATATTGAAAACTGAGAATGCTTAATATGCACTCATTCACAAATGTACTAAAATAAATAAAGAGGTGTTTCTGGTGCCCAGAGACTTGGAAAGAACCTTAGGGACGCTTATTCTTTTTCCTGACAAGGAATTGCTGGGGGTTGATAAGGAGGGTGGGGGCCTAAAACAGGATGCTCAGTCCAACACCCCAACATTTCTTACCAAGATGCACAGTCTGGTAAGAAATAACAGGAGAGTGGCCTTGGCATCTCTCAGTCACTCTGGCTCCCCAAATCTTCAGCTGTTAAAGTAAAATTTCCCAGGGAAATTCTCCTATTCAGGATGGAAGATTTCAGGATAGAAGATGGGATGGATCTCTGAGATCCCTGGGAAGCTTCTCAAGTTGAACATGAGTGTAAATGTGTGCATCTAATCTTTTCTTTAAAACAAACAAAAAATATATATGCATACATACACACATATTCACACAGATATACATATACTTATTTATATAAAACATGATTATTACAAAAAATTCAAACAAAGCAAAAAGTGAAAGATCTTCTTATGCTAATTTCATTCCCTAGAGGTAAATATTCTTAAAAGTTTCGGGTATATTATTCCAGATGTGAGCTCCACTGTATATTTAAGATCTGTAAATATTGCTGGGGGTGGTAGCTCATGCCTGTAATCCCAGCACTTTGGGAGGCCAAGTGACCTCACTTGAGGTCAGAAGTTAGAGAACAGCCTCGCTAACATGGTAAAACCCCATCTCTACGAAAAATACAAAAAAATTAGTCAGGCATAGTGGTGCACGTCTGTGGTCCCAGCTACTAGGGAGGCTGAGGTAGGAGGATAACTTGAACCTGGGAGGCAGAAGTTGCAGTGAGCCAAAATCACACGACTGCACTCCAGCCTGGGTGACAGAGGAAGACTCCATCTGAAAAAAAAAAAATCTGTAACTATCACTCTGTATAAGCTATTTCTCATTAAAATTTTAAAAATAAATACAATTTAAAGAAAAATATGCATTTCAAGCACACACTTCTTTCAAACCAAGAAACAGTACTTCTGCAATTTGCTTATTTCATTGTACTCTTTCCATACATCTAGATAGATATTCTTTTTAATGGCTGAAAAGCATCTCATATCATATTAATATGCCATATTTTATTTCACAGATCCTTTAATAATGGCATTTAGACATCACCACTTTTGGGGCTGAGGCCCTAAACAACAGGGAAACGAGCAATGGATTCCTTTTAAAGGAGAAATTGTAAGGCTTCCAGCTGTGGGAACCAACTGAAATTTGTAGTTTGCACCATACCAGGTTTATATTTTACGTCAAAATATTCTATGATGACAGGACACAATCTGCCTCTTTTAGGTTCTTTGTAATCAAAGCCCCAGTCAGCCCCACACCCCCTTGTCTAGAAAGTCTAGACACTGGACTCTATGACCTAAAGGCTACGTGCTTACTCTCACAAAGGTTTGTTTTCTCATCTATAAAAAGAAGAGATTTGTAACAGCCTACTTCATTGGGTTGAAATGTGGATTATATGAAATAACGTTTGAAAGAGAGATTGTGGGGTCTAGACCATGATTCCTAAAAATGGGAGATTTATCATATTTACTACTAAGAGCTAACACATAACTTTTTTCTTTTTCTTGTTTTTGAGGAATTAGCAGTCTTTATTGGGCTCAGATCAGGAGTCTGTGGGTCTTGACTTCTGTGTATTTGTCAGTTTTCTTCTCCACGTTCTTCTCGGCCGGTTTCCGTAGCCTCATGAGCTATTTCTTCTTCAGGTAGTGGATCTTGGCTTTCTCCTTCCTCTTCTCCTCCAGGGTGGCTGTCACTGCCTGGTACTTCCAGCCAACCTCGTGAGCCAGGCGCCCCAGATAGGCAAACTTTCTTGTAGGCTTCAGATGCACGACCTTGATGGCAGCGGGAACCACCATCTAATTTTTCTTGTCACAGGGCGGTGGGATGCTGTCAAACACCTTGAGGCGGTCCAGGGCGGCCTGGCCTCGCTTGGTCTGGTGGGAAAGCATGCCTGCCACGGTCCATCAGAAGATGCGGCTGGGGGCCTGGAAGTGGTGGGGTCTTGGAAGTGGTAGGGGCCTCGGGAAGGATTGGTGTTCATTCTCTTGCAGAGGAAAGGTAGGTACTTCAACTTGTTTCTACAGAAATTGCCAGAAATGTTGATGCCCTCCAGCGCATGATCACCATCTTCTGGCCCAGCAGTACCTGCTTAGCCATGATGGTTGCCAGGCAGCCGAGGAGATGGCCTCGACCATCGAGCACCAGGACCTGCACCTCTGCCATCTTTGGCAGCTGCCCAGGAAACACAGCTTTTTCATAGTAAGCAAAATAACTAATTCTGGTCTGGGACACAGAAGAAAAAGAACTGCTTTGCTGCTCTACTCAGGTATCAGGGTAATACCTCCTGTTAGCCAAGGGGAAAAATTCCACACCACATGATCAGACAGTAAGAAGATCAATGAAAGTATTTTCCATAACTAGCTTTAAAAATCTTAGATACAGGGCTGATCGCAGTGGCTCACACCTGTAATCCCAGCACTTTGGGAGGCTGAGGTGGGAGGACTACTTAAGGCCAGGAGTTTCAGACCAGCCTGGGCAAGAAGTCAGACCCCCTTCTCTACGAAATGGAAAACTTAAAAAAAAATTGGCCAGGTATAGTGGGGTGCACCTGTGGTCCCAACTACTTGGGAGGCTGAGGCAGGAGGATTGCTTGAGTCTAGGGATTTGAGGCTACAGGGAACTCTGATTGCACCACTGTACTGCAGCCTGGGTGACAGAGCGAGACACCGTCTCTAAGAAAAAGAAAAAGATAGGAGGAAGTGATTGTCATGTCTGTGACAGAAAGCAGATCCTCTGCCACTGCTAGATAAGTGGCCAGAGGTACTAGATATTCTGCTGGTCATCGAGCTGTAGCTCTTGACAAGACAAAAATACCCCTGGGACCTGTGTGTTTCTTTAGAAGTTCTTCTAAAGTGTATTTCTGAAAATGAGTGATAGTTTCATTTTTCCCTTTTAAAAATGACTAATACATGTTTATTATAGAAAGAGCCCAAACAAATAAGCACACTTAAATTTTTTCTTTTTTCTTTTTTTTTTTTTAAGAGATGGGGTTTCTTCACGTTGGTCAGGCTGGTCTCGAACTCCTGACCTCAGGTGATCCTCCCACCTCGGCCTCCCAAAGTGCTGGGATTACAGGTGTGAGCCACTGCCCCCTGCTTAAATTTTTTTTTTTTTAATTTTCACAGCAGATACCAGAAGCACACATTTTTAAAAATTAAAAGAGGCCAGGCGTGGTGGCTCACACCTGTAATCCCAGCACTTTGGGAGACCGAAGCAGGTGGATCACTTGAGCACAGGAGTTTGAGACCAGCCTGGGCAACATGGCGAAACCCCATCTCTACTAAAAACACAAAATTAGCTGGGCATTGTGGTGGGCACCTGTAATCCCAGCTCCTTGGGAGGCTGAGGCAGGAGAGTCACTTGAACCCAGGAGGCAGAGGTTGTAGTGAACCGAGATCACGCCACTGCACTCCAGCCTGGGTGACAGGGCGATACTCTGTCTCAAAAGAAAAAAAAAATGATCCCAAGTCCTATAATGTCTTACACATATTTAGAAAATAATATGTGAGATTTTAAGCAGGTATTTTGTTATTGTTATTACTGTCTTTATCATTGTTAATAATTACTAAACAAGTAACTCGAAAACGCCTGGTTAGAAATCTGAGGACTTCGTCCAGGGAGGGAGGGAAAGCACCGCTGCTCTTAGGTGAGACCAGTGATTTAGACACCACCTCCACCTGCTGGCAGCATTGCCAAACTACAGGTCCCAGTGTTATGCGTCTAAAATAAGCTTGAGAAACGATCAACTTTAAATTGTGAGGGGACAGTAATACACCAAATAGCTTCCCTCAACTTCTTCCGAGTCTTTTTTGGGGCATAGACTGGAGTGGTTAGCATAAGTGTACTTCAGGATATGTAACTACTAAGATTTAGGTTTGTTGAACTTTTTTTTTTGGATACAGAGTTTCACTCTGTCTTTCTTGCTGGAGTGCAGTGGCACGATCTCGGCTCACTGCAACCTCCACTCACTGCAACCTTCACCTCCCAGGTTCAAATAATTCTCCTGCCTCGGCCTCCCGAGTAGCTAGGACTACAGGCACCCATCGCCACGCCCCACTAAGTTTTTGTGTTTTAGTAGAGATGGGGTTTCACCATGTTGCCCAGGCTAGTGTCGAACTCCTGAGCTCAGGAAATCCGTTAGCCTTGGCCTCCCAAAGTGCTAGGATTACGGGCGTGAGCCACTGCACCCAGCCTGGTGAACTTCTTTTTTTTTTTTTTTTTTGAGATGGAGTCTTGCTCTGTCGTGAGAGTGCAGTGGCGCCATCTCAGCTTACTGCAACCTCTGCCTCCCAGGTTCAAGTGATTCTCCTGCCTCAGCCTCCTGAGTAGCTGGGATTTCAGGCGTGTGCTACCATGCCCAGCTAATTTTCGCATTTTTAGTACAGATAGGGTTTCACCATATTGGCCAGGATGATCTCAATCTCTTGACCTCATGATCCTCCCGCCTCGGCCTTCCAAAGTGCTGAGATTACAGGCATGAACCACCGCACCCGGCCCTGGTGAATTTCTTAAAGAAAGTCTAGGACTTCAGTGAGTGGTGCAGATAATTCTGCTGTGTCTGCATGATCTGATCATGGAGGTTGAGGCAGCAGAGAGCCCCAGAGCCAAGCAAGTCAAGCACCATTAGAAACAGCACACTGAAATGTGGCCACAGTTCACGCCACCCTTTTCGGATGCCTTGAGAACTTTTATTACACTTATATCAGGTCTGAATTCAACATAAAGTTTAAGGGTCATGAGGTTAAAGTGCTTTAAAAATAAAAATCTGTCACCATGGAAAACACTGTTTGAAAGCCTGCTGTGAACCCTGGCGCTCCTTCTGGCAGGGTAGTTTGTGTATTTTCTAACCAAATGTGCTGAAGCCCTATTTGGCTTATCTCCTTGTTCGGATAAATGTGTCTAGAGTTGGAACTGCCTTACTGGCTGATGAATTATTTTTCTAAATGGTTGTCTGGGCTTGGTGCAACATAGCCAGAAAGATATTCCTCACATCCAATTTCCATTTCCCTCATTTGGTAAAGGACACTTTTCCTGCCTATCTTTGTCACGGAAAGCAATCTTTGTGTACATTTCAAGTTGTCAATAAATAGTTCGAAAGGCCGCAAGCTCTGTTTTTTGACAACTAAAACATTTTCTTGACCTGTAAGCTGAAGTACCTGTAAGAGTGCTTTACAGGTGATAATTTCTCAAGTCAAAGCCACTGTTCTGCCTTACTGAAAAAGACTGCTACAATAAAAGGGAGGCTTTTGGTCCATATTACAACTCTCCTAAAAAGACTGAATAAGTGGGACAGAGTGCTTCTAGCTCAAAACATTTCCACTGTGCCGAGTTCTGCCTTCACATACTGATGTCCTGATGAGTCCTGTCCTGGCCTCTCACCCTGTAATGGACTATGAGATTATGCTTCATGGTACCTTTCAGAAATGTTTTCAGCTCGCAAAATAAAGATTTATAGGAAATAATTCATGGCCCATGAATTAAGGCAGACTAACTAAAAATAGGCTTGATGCTAAGAAATCTTATTTACCCAAATTGTAATTAACAAGAGAGCTGTGACTTTTCCTAAGCTCTGTCTCTGAGCAGCCTTGAATGAGGGGGTCAGGCTCCAGCAGAGCTTCAAGTCATAAGGTTTCTGGTTAAGGACCATACTTCCAAGCATCCAACTCATTTCTCTGAAAAAAAAACAAAACAAAAAAAACAAATACCTACTTTTCTAGGAAAACAGATTGGATTTAAAGTTCCATTAGCCTGAAACATAGCAAAGGAAAACATTACTTTCTTCCTGAAATATTTCAGAATGGAATAATTTGTAAAAGTATACGTGACTAGAAGATGGAAAATTACATAAAACACCCTGAAAAATCTACATATTAAACTAGTTTACTGCTACTTAACTCAGATAAACTAAGCAAAAACAACGATAAAAGCCCTAAAATGAAAAATAAAGCAGGGTGGGGAGAGTTGTAATCAGATGATTTATCTGCACTCTTTGCTTTGACTTTACTTTTTATCTCCCTAGAGCTTCTTAATCTGATGCATTACATCAGAAAAATGAATTAATAGAAGCCAAAAGACTTGAGAAATTTTACACCAAATATAACAATGACTGAAATGATTATCTAAATACTAATTCTGGAAAATTCCCATATTATACAGTTGAAGTTAAGAAACATACATAACAAAAACGAGACAAGAATTGTACAAGACAGAACCATGGGTAACTATATCACTCTTCTAAACCTTCATTTCTCCTCAAATTTTCCTTAACTTTTTTAATTGAGTTGTTTCTCCTCAGTATTTGAGCAAATTTTCTTGTTTCAAAACATGGGTCAGAATAAATATAACAAGTATTCACTTGGAGCCCGCCTGCCCCGCCCACTGTGATAAACTTTAAATCACTAGAGATTTCTTTCCTTAAAAATGTATTAACACTTCCAGCCGGGCGCGGTGGCTCATGCCTGTAATCCTAGCACTTTGGGAGGCTGAGGTGGGCAGATCACGAGGTCAAGAGATCGAGACCATCCTGGTCAACATAGTGAAACCCCATCTCTACTAAAAATACAAAAATTAGCTGGGCGTGGTGGCATGCGCCTGTAGTCCCAGCTACTTGGGAGGCTGAGGCAGGAGAATTGCTTGAACCCGGGAGGCGGAGGTTGTAGGGAGCCAAGACTGCGCCACTGCACTCCAGCCTGGCGCCTGGCAACAGAGTGAAACTCTGTCTCAAAAAAAAAAAAATGTATTACCACTTCTTATGTTATAATCCATCATTGAAAATTTGTGTTAACTTTGGGAGGCCAAGGCAGGTGATCATTTGAGGTTAGGAGTTTCATATGAGCCTGACCAACATGGTAAAACCCTGTCTCTACTAAAAATACAAAAAAAGACCCCAAAAAACAACAACAACAAAAAAACAGTAACAAAAAACAAAAAGGCTGAGTGTGGTGGCACGCACCTGTAATCCCAGCTAATTGGGAGGCTGAGACACGAGAATCACTTGAACCCATGAAGTGAAGGCTGCAGGGAGCCAAGATCACACCACTGCACTCCAGCCTGGGCAACAGAGTGAGACTCTGTCT